>LOEQ01002042.1:23249-34226 GCA_001685075.1 Bramus lutescens | reverse complement strand
TTCTTTATTAATTAACCAATGAAAGCAACAGATAGATAGAAGATCCTCCTACATCAGCTTGCCTTAATGAGACCATCAAGAATAAAATTTGACATTTCACAGTTCCTCACTTGTTTTAGCCTCTTTTGGTGCCTAGTGTCTGAATTTGACAAATTGTTTGAGAATGAAGCATCCAATGTTCCTGCAATCTCCAGTTTGATCGCTGTATTCTCTTGAAACCATCAAAAGCTTTTCTAGTTTTCTGACATTCTTTTTCTTTTAGGTGTCTAACCAATGCATTTTCCTCCTTGTTTACTGAAAGCTTTATAATATGCATCATGTGTACCCAGAGAAAAGGAAGCTGCCTACTGTCAGACTGCTGAGCCATGGTTTTCTTTTCTCCATATGGTAGCTTTTTCAGTTATTATCACTTAAGCAGTAATCTGATTACTTTAATAGATTACTTTTATATTTCATTCACTCATTCTAACTATTGCTATATAGTTTATCTATCTGTATTAGCCACTTTCATTTCTATAATAAACAAGCTGAGAAAACAACTTACCAGGAGGAAACATTTATTTTGGCTCATGGTCTCAGAGGTTTCAGTCAATGGTCAGCTGGCTCCATTGCTATTAGAAATGTAGCAAATAGGACATGCCATAACAGAAGAGTATGACCAAGAAATGCTGCTTGCAACACAGCAACCATGACTCAGAGAAAGGGATAAGAAGCTGGAGATATGACATAACATTCAAAGGCACGTTGCATATTAATCTATTTACTCTACCCAGGCTCTACTTCCTAATTCTCCAATTAGTATGGACTAATCACAGGATTAATTTACAGATAAAGTTAATGCCTTCATGATCCAACTACCCTACAATTGTGCCACTAGCAGAAAGGAAGCCCTTAATACTTAAGTCTTTAGGTGGGTAATACTTCTAATTCAAACCACAACATCACTCATCACATCAAAACTTTCACAAGTTTTCATGCTATTTTGCAGCATTCCCAGAGGTAATGACTTCTTGAGAAAAGAAAGTCTAGTTTCTATTCATTCAAGGCACAAAACCAAAACAGTGTTTACAGTTATGTGTTTCTTCTTTGGTTTGTTATATATTCTCAACAATAGAATATATTTTGTGGGAATATATCAAAGAACAAGAAAGTCCTATGGATATTGACTTGACAAAATGTTACTCTTTTTATTCATGAAACTATGTTTTTTAAGCATGGCTGAAAATAATAACTCAGAAGATGCATTTTATATTCAATAATCTTGTGAACAAGACCCCAATTCCCAGTAAAAACTTGCCAGTCGAAAATGCAACAAAATAATACCAAATTCTTAGCACTCAACATGAAATTGAGACTAAATGAGCAAATAGCTACTAATTCTCCTGAATCAGTAGCCCTAAAGAATTCTTCTCCAAGCAGGCAAATAACCTTAGAAGTCTTCCAGGTTAATAGAACCAGTGTCTTTTCTAAAGTAAACTTCAGGAGACCCTCAGGCCTTGTGAGCTACAGGAAATATACAACACTTTTTTCATAAAGAATCCAGAAAAAACTTATGAATATAAAACTAAAAACTGAATTTTATATATAAAAATAGATACTATTTAAGTGTTAAAATACAGATATACTAATGGAGCTGATAAGCAATGTTTCATAAGAGTCTGCCTGAATATACAAAATATTAACCATCCTACTTGTTTCTAACAAAGAAACTAGAGTCCCAAGAATTTTAAGGTAATCTCTGAAATAAAATAGTCAATGGTTCATTTCATAAGTTTGAAATAGGAGATGTATAAACAGGTTAATAGATGGTCTTTAACCCACGTCCATCTTGGGCCGGAGTTTCTAGAATATTCCTGGTAAGCCACAACCCCATGTTGATACACGGATTACTAGATATGGGTTAAGCAAGATGTGAGAATTAGCCAAGAAGAGGCTAGATATAATGGGCCAGGCAGTGCTTAAATGAAAAAATGAAATAAAATAAAAACCACCTATGAGTGAGTACATGTGAAAAAAAAAGATGGTCTTTATGATTGCTTCCAGAATTATGATTTTGTGACCCAGGCCCACTCTTTTTTAATTTCATATATGTATTCTCTTTATTTCTCTCTCCTTCTAGTCTTTCCTATGTCCTCACATTTCCTCACTGATGTATGGCCTCTTTTTCTTTGATTGTTGTTATATATGCACTTATAAAAAAGCAAAATATACAATTATAACCTGCTGAGTCCATTTAGCATTGTATATGTGTATATGTGTGCATATGTTTTTAGGGCTGATCTTCAGGGACTTGTGCCTGGGAAAGACTAAAATTAGAATTGAAATGGACATTTATGAGATATGTTAAAAAAATCATTTCTTTGCATATGGTTTTCCTCTTACTCAAACAAGGTATGTCAATCAACTTTCTAAAGTTCTAACAAACTACCCAAGACAATCAAATCAAAAGGGAAAAGCTTATTTTGGGCTTATGGCTTCAGAGGTGTCAGTCCATAGTGACTTGGTTCTCTCATGGCTGTACCTATGGTGAGGCAGAATATCATGGCAAAGAATATGTTGACCAAAGTTATTTATCTCTTGGCAACCTCAAAGAAGGAATGTGAGATGGGGGGATGGGGGAATGAGTAGAGAGGGAAAAGGGAGGGAGGGAGGTTAGACACTTCAAGGGAGACAGAAGGAATAGACATTTCAAGGGCTAACCATCAATACCCTATTTCCTCCAAAGATCCTCACCTCTTAAAGTCTCTACCACCTCGTGGTACCTATTGACTTGTGAATTCATCAGTAGGTCAATGTATGATTGAGTTGGAGTCCAATCACCTGACAAAGGACCTTCCTCCAAGCTTTGGAGGAACATTTATGATTCAACTCACAACTGTCTGCTAAGGCTAAGGACCATCCTTGATGGGAAGACCATTCATATGATTTAGCAGGTCATGGGGGACGGGTTCTTCCACTTATCATTCCAACTGGATACTCAGTTAAATTCCATGGGTAACAAATAGTCCAAGCAGACCTAGTGAAATCCCATAAACATTTAAAAGCCAGCAGAACTATCATGGTTTTCCACATCTCATTTATGTCACAATAGAGCAATTTCAGAAGGGAAGTCTGCTGAGACTCCAAGAAAGAAGACAGCAGAAGCTTCCTCTTTGCAATATTCTCAGGCTGTCACAGTGTTTCTATATAGCTTCCTCTGATTTATTTTATTATCTATCTTTGCATATAATAAAAGTAACTGTGAGCCTACTGTTATTGAGTTTTGTGAGTCCTTGGGACTACCTGAGACTGGTGTAGAGAGCTCCTTAAACCTGCAGTTAGCTGTTGAAAGTGAGGGCCTTTTGTGGAGAACTGAACCTTCAAACACTGTGGTTCACCTTTCTCCAAGCAGTACTATACATATTTTGCTTCCTGGTGATCCCACAGCACACTTAGCAGTTCACAAAGCTGAATGGAAAACTAGCTTGCTGAGGGAATTAATATTTCTGAGAAATGTGTGTCTGAAGTTTAGAAAGATAATTCCTGTTATTTCTTGAACACTCCTGTTCATTAAGCTTAGCACCATCAGAGAGCTACACACTCCTCCCCCTACACTGCCAACTTCGGTTGCTCCAGTGAAACTGGCAAAGCCTCTGAAGAAAATCCTAATGAGACGGAGTCAACAAAAATTGTACTTAAGAAAAACAACGGAGAAGATTCGAAATCAGGAAGAAACAGCTATGAGTAATAACACCTGTCATCAAATAAAGGATGTTTTGTGTGAGAGAAAAAAAAAGTGTTTCTTTTCTGCTCCTCTTTAGACAAATGGAGGAATAAAGATGAGTAACGGAAAATTAAAAACTCATCTTGAATACATCTTAAAACATTCTTAACCATCACCACCCTTCCAACAATGAAAAGGGCTTTATAAAACTATTCTCTTTGTGTGGCTGAAAGTATTCAAGCAGAGTCTGGATTATTATCTGTTCCATGATTCATTCACTTAATAAATATTCATAAGATTTTGTCATATTCAAGGCACTGCTGAGACTATGGGACAGGCAAAGAGAGCAGATCATTTGGCCTAGATAGACTGAAACTGAAACTTGAATTAAATTTAAACATCAAGACACAAGGCAAGCAGACGTGTCCTGGAAGGTGTTCAAATCAAGCACCATAGGAAGCGAGTTGTGAGGCTTGACTGCCCATCATGGATGCTGGAGGTATTTTCACTTTGTATTTTACAATCTGCTCCCCATGGAGAATCAGGAAGTCAGTTCATATCACACTCTGACTAAAGTTCTTACAGGACATTATGTGGCAATAGAGAAAACGTAGAGTCATTATCTCATTTTCTTCTGTCAGAGGTATAACATCTTCTGCAGGGAGGCTGGCTGGGAAGAAAAGGGGGCTGAAATATATTTTGTACATGTATGAAACTTTAAAATAAACCCATTATTATGCATAATATATGCTAATAAAAACTGACATTATTTTAAATAATGGTAATAATAAAAAGTATTCTCTTCTTTTTTATCATTTTCTAAAATACCTACATTATTTCTAGTTTGAGTTCCCACTTTATTAAGAATGAAGAATAAACAAGTGACATTAATTTTAATCCTGTGTTTTAACTTAATTTACTATATTGGTATTAATCCATGACTAAAATCAAATATCTGAAGTTAGATAGTTACAAAAAAAGAAACAAGGTTGTTTAGCTTATGGTTCAGGAAAATGAAAGCCCAAGATCTGCAACCCTTCCCTTGTGCCCTTTGATGAGGTCAGTTGCCTACTAACTATAGAATGAAGTGAAAAAGGAGATGGTCACTTGCTGATGCCACTAGTTGGGGTGTCTTCACCTTTGTAATAAACTACTCCCATAAGGCTAAATTGGGGTCCTGTAAATAAAATGCATTAATCTCTTCCAAGGCTGATACACCCAGTGCCCTAACTACCTCCCAACTAGCACCTACCTCTTAAAGGTTTCAGCACCTCCCAGTGGTAATAAATTAAGGCTCAAATTTCAAGAATGTGGAACTTTAGAGAACACAATCAAACTATATGCAAACCAGAGGAATAAGCTAAACATTAGCATTTCAATATATAAAAATAGTTGCTGAGATATTTCACATGTTTAGTGGGAAATTATTTTATATTTATTCAACATTAAACCTAAAATGTACAGTAGCTAAAATTAAAGAAAATTAAAATTTAATTTCTCAGTCATATCAGCCATATTTCAACTGTTCAGTTTACATACAGTTAATATCTACATGTAACATGAAATTAAATGATAAACATGCTAGGTAAATTGATGAATAGTATATTATTTACCTTCCTAAAAACACAAAGGACATGTAAATGAAGTTCATAAGGCATTTATCAAAAATGTGTTAGTTACTGGTATTGTGAAAAAAGTATCATTAATAACATCAAAAACACAAGAAAATAAACATTTTATTTAGGTCATGAATGTCCTAAAACCATGCTGTTATGGTAAAAGATTTCCATTTGCATAAAGCAATTTTATTTATTTGGTTTTTCAAGACAAGGTTTCTCTGTGTGACGGCCCTAACTTGCTTTGCAGACCAAGCTGGACTCACTTTCTTTAACCGCTTGAACTCACAGAGATCTGCCTGCCTCTGCCTCCTGAGTGCTGGGATTGCAGGCCACATGCGCCACCACCACCCAGCACACAAGGCAACTTTTAATTGTGGGGAAATTATCCCAAACTTTCCCTCAACATTTTGTTAGCTTGCACCTGTCTGCTGGGGTCAGCCAAGTCCAACTTAAAGGGGGCTAGAGAAAGGCTGCTCCCTTCTTTGTGTGATTAGAGAAACTCTCACCACACTTACACTCTTACATTTAAATTTATTACCAAAAAACAATCATTTTGAACTCTATGCAATCATATGTACATATGGTAAATGGAAAAGGAAGGTGAGGTTCAAGCCCTGTGCTCAAAAATGCGGGCCAGACCCTCCAGCCACATCAGGTACTCCAAGTTTCCTCATTCTTCACCAGAGAGACAATTTGAAATATAGCCCTCATTTTTTTAAATATGCAAAAGCTAAATTATAAATTCGTTCAAGATGAATATCTCATGAAAAAATCTGGATGTATGACTATTGATTGCTAATACAGCTTTTGCTGGTGGCTAAGAACTGAAAATCATGCTAGTCTACTTTCTAAAAAGTTGATTCTGTACAGAAAGCAGGTCTTACTAAATTAAGACAAATCCCGAGTTAGCTAAATGCCATCTGAGTCTGGGATTGTAAGGGGTTATAGTAGATTTATCAGAATACTCTGTAACTATCCAACCTATTTACTCCACAGTTACAATTTGAGCAAACCCACTAAAAGAATAGCAGATGGAAGCCAGTTCCTCAATGCTACAGTGTGGCGCCTAGTGAACAATAGTTGGGCCACAGGGCAGAGTCTACACGGGTGTAATCTTCTCCCTGGGGATAGGTTAGCAATTGAGGAAAGGGAGTCCTTTTATTTCTTCTGCACATTTCCTTTTGCACTTTCTCCTTGTGTTTAAGTCAGAAGACCTCACTAGCTTCTAGAACCATGAAGCAAGATTATTAACCTCTTTCTTTACAAACTGCCTAATCCTGGGTTTCTTTTAGAACAGAAATCAGCTCAGACTCCAACCTTGATGTCTCTGATAGTTCTCTCATCATAACAATTCCTTTGGCTTCTTTGAAGGTCATATTTGAAGAGCCTGAGCTGACATGGATCTGTATTTTAAATATAAACGTATTTTAAATGCTTAAAAAAAAAACACTTAGAACTGGTTTGTGTAGCTCTGCTTTGCAGTACAAAACCCAACAGCCTTCTAGTTAATGTTCTGTCTATGAATCCTTCCTTGAAAAATGAATAAAGGCTCTTCAGCCATCACAGATCTTCTAGGCTGTTTGATAATCATATTTCTCAGTAGGAAAATAAGCCTGTGAATTATTTTTAGCTTCGTTTATGTAAATAAGCCTGCTCAACCCAGCTAATTGCTTGTAAGCTGAGAAATCAGTTCCTAACAGCACAGCTTTAGCATGGTCTTCTAAAGATCACCATTTTTCAATTTTTATAAGAAATAGCCCATTGTCACATTTAAATAACTTAAATCTGATTTAAAGAGTTCCATTGCATAATCTCAGACACAGTCTCCACAGGCCAGAAGGAAAACAAGGAGGGAGGTAGGAAAGCCCTTTGGGGTTCTCTGCTGATCCCCCAGCACCATAACCCTACACACGGCAAGTCAGCTTGGTCTTCACAGTGTTGTTCCCTCATATCCAGAAAGTCGGTTGCTCCCTAACCGCCTTGGCTTATGTGCAAGGCCTTTCTTCGGGCGTATTGTTCTTTGACCTTCAAATACGTGGTCCTCAACAGGGTCGTTATGTTCTCTTCCTCTGGCCCTACCCTATCTCCCCTTGAATTAAAGTGACACCTAATGAGTATATAAGCTGACGATAAGCACCAAATGCTATCGGAGGGAGTCTGCCGTACCATATGTTTGAAATCATTAAAATCTTATCTTGACTTTCTCACAAGAGTGCCATTATCTCCATTTTCCACACAGGTAAACAGATCCAGAAAGATCGAGTGGCCCAGCGCCTTCAAATTACTATCAAGCCTGGACGAGTACTTAAACACACTCTGACTTCATTTCTCTTCCCAGTGAGCCCATGTGCTCATCGTTATGATATTATTTCATTCAGGAATTATTTACTCTTCCCTTCAGATCGTTAATATAGACATTAAACAAAGCCAGACCTCACACTGACCCTACAGTCGACACATTGCCCAGAGTCATTAGGATTTGTCCTCCAGCCTGTTCTCAGTGCATGTGACAAGAGCGCACAGCAAAGCCAATGCTAATTAGGTTGGCAACGGAGATTTATTGAGATACTGTATCAAATGGATTGCAAAAATATAAATATATGTGTGCTAAGGTACATTCATTGTGCTCGGTACGTTCTTAATTCTATTGAAAAAGCTATCAAGGCTGTCTGGCATTATTTGTCTTTATAAATGTATTGCTTTATAGNAGGGCTCTTTCGGCAGCTTAGAGTCTATTATCTTCTCAGGGTTTCACTATTAGCAGTCATTCTGTTAGTTTTTGAAAGGAACTACTTCACAAAAGGAATTCAAACACAGACTCTTTATTCCCACAATAATTATTAACAATGCCATCAGCAATTAACCCTAATAAGAATGCTGGACTAAAGAGAGTCGTGAAGACAATGTTAGTTATCTTGGAATCAAAATGAAGATTTCTGATTTTCCATTCTCCTCCCTTGCCATAAATAGAATGGCTTACAGAAAGGGGAAAAACACGTTGCCTATGCAAAGGCTCACAGACCAGGTTTGTAGCTGTATCACTTACTTTCACTTCCCTGGCTGACTTCAGATGCGCGTTCCTAGACTTGTACTTGCTTGAGTTTGCTTCTTTGCCCTAGAACTCCTTGTGACGAGCTGCTGCTCATGCACCTTGCTGATACACCACAACACTGTGCCTACAGTGTAGTGTTACATGGGTAGGTAGATGAAGCCATAGGTTTTATACAAGTCAATGGATTCCTTGCATCTTGCAGTTAAAATTTTGAAATGTCATGAAAGAGAAGAAAATTTCATTTACGCTAAAGCCTGAATGGTGTCCCGATGATGGCTCCAAAGCGTATCTTATATGAACAGAAACCGGGGCAACTAGGAATTAAATAAACAACCAACCACCATGCTTCCTTAACCATAACTGCATATCCTTACGGCTAAGACATTCACCGCAACAGATTTTAACATTGGCTTTACAGTTTCTGATGTCCTTGATGGAAAAAGACCAGACAAATGCTTCTCTATTAGCAACAAATGTATATATTTCTTCCTCCAAGGGTATCTGCCGCTACAAGAACAAACCTGCAATGTGTTTGGTGGTTGACTCTGTGTAGCAATAAAAGAGCTTTTCTGAGCTGAATTCTTTGAATTTGCATTATATCATCACTTTTATTAGTGAATTATTCATGTTAAATATTCATGTTACTTTCTTACATATAAACATTAAGGTTGATTTCATAAAACTTGATATCCAGCTTGTTAACTAGATTAAGAAACACTGTTAATTGAGGTTTGTTTACAAGTTTCACAAGAGTATGACATGGAAGGTGCTGTGTAGCACTTTTCTGCAAGACTGAAACATTCCTTTTCCTAGGGAAGCTCCTTAAGATATAAGAAAAAGCTCAAAATAGCTTCAGGCAGTCCCTGAATGTGGCCATATTCACTACATTCCCACTTCACAGAGACAACAAGAAACAGCTGAGAGTCACTCCCAGAAAAGTCAAGTTGCAAAGAAGGCTGAGACCAGACAGCCGCCTAGAAGAGGGTTAGACCAACTGGGGTACTCGGAAAGGACGCCTTCCAAACTGTTGAGCCGCCTTCAGACTGCATGCTGCGCTCCCGGTTTTAAATTGTCACTCATGCTGGGGTAAATTTTGGAGCAGTTGTCTTTGTTTCCGTCCTGCTCATGTAAGAAACCAACCCCTCACCTATATTCTTGTAAGAAACTTTAAATTCATTGGTTAACCAAGTTAGACTTTGGTGGTAGGCAAATTCAGCCTGTCATGAGATTCCTATTCAGGTAAGTATTTATGTGCGTATTGTAGCTCTCCCCCACAAAAAAAAAATTGTCATAGATCAAGGGGAAAGTGGCTTACAGTTCATTTCTGTGAGAAGTGTCTTACCAAATAACAGGTACTAGCATTCGGGGTATTTCCGAAGTTTGCTCTAAGCTGAGTGTAACATACGTACATCTTGGGTATTGTATCCATAAAATAGTATCTGAGGCAAAGTTAATTAGAATCCCTGTTCCAGAGATGAAGCATAGAGCTGTTCAGAGTATTAGCCAAAATCCACAACCAGGGAGAGCGGGATTTGGACACAAGAAGTCTTATGCTGAGCTCTAGACCTTGAACTCATATAGTATTAGACAATAACATAAAACAAGCCTCTCAAACGTGAGACAAGTCACCTGCGAAGTTTACTGGATCACAGAATACTGGGCCTCACCTTATCCTGAATGTCCAATATAGTGTTTGCTTATCAATAAAGCACAATGCATTTAAAATACACATGGGGGTGGCTTTACCTTTCTAGTATGTTCCCAGGTGCTGCCCTGACTCTGTCTGGGGAATCACGCTTTGAGAACAACAAGTGTCAATGACTCTTTAAAACTGGGAGAAGCTGAGAGGTGCAACAGGGAATTTGAGGAATTGAAGGTACCAACTTAGGACTGGAGGCAGAGAAGGGATGGATTTGATACTAACACACAGAGTGATCTCTAAGAAAAATATCAAGCAGAGACAGAGGTTATGCCGCGGGGAAGCAAGCTGGCAGAACAGAAGAGAGATGCAAGAAGAAGGAAGACGCACAAAGAAGAAACCATCACAGAGGATTGTGCAGTGTCACAGAGACCTCTGCTTAAACCTCTGCATCTTCACTTACACTGAGATATCCACGACTTTTCGAAAGCATGTGACACACCACACAGTAGATAGTAACAGAGAAAACCTCAGTGTGCCAGGCAAGAGACGACCCTCAGCCCAAACCACTGGGGCTGCTATAGCAGTCACTTGGGAGCTTCAGGTCTTCGTCCCTGCCTTGTTTGACTCTGATCAACTCTAGAGCTCTTTCTTGCTTTAATGGATGAGGATAGAGGGTTATGAGTGCCCAGTACATGTTCCTCCCTCCATCTTAGGAATCAATTGCTTGGCCCAAGTTAGAGACATATCAACTTGTTAATGATTTCTTCTTAAAACAAGCAACATTTAATGCTTTTCTCGGTTTTGAATTTTCAGGTAACACTGCAGTTAAATTTCTGTTTCCTTTAACAGCAATGAAAGAAGAAGGCTGCCTAGTGCCTGTTAGTGCTTGGGCCTCTGAAAGCCGTGTCAAAAGTGGTATTGCTGGATCCTGGGGTAGGTTGATCCTGAATTTCCTGAGAAA
>LOEQ01002042.1:5514-17477 GCA_001685075.1 Bramus lutescens | reverse complement strand
TTAAATGAATACAATTTGTGTGTTGTTATTTCGGGGTATAAGCTAGCCGGGCGGAAGCCGGGCGGGACGAAAAGCAGGCCCGCCGCTCCTATCACTACAATGTTCTATCTCAAAAAAAAATAAGTGCACACATAAAAAGCATGGTGTCTGATTTCTGCTGGCCACATACTGTTTAGCATAAGGCCTGTACATTAAGGCAATGGAACGTAGATAAAATACCCCCATCATCCCATTGACAGAACTGATTTTCCTTATCCCAACAGCTCTGAATTGCAAATAGGTCTTGGCCAGGGGTGAACGTGGAGCCCCTACCCCTCCTCTGGATGAGGTTCTTATTTAACTCCATCTTTAAATAGAAAGCCTGTTGTCATCACTGGCTCTTGCCACAGAGGGAGAAAGATTTTTATAAACAGCAAAAGATTATTCTCAAATACTAATGTAATATAAAATGTTTAGTAAAAATAGAATTTTGTTTTGTTTTACAGTAGAATATGTGATGTCTGACCCAAACGTCAAATTGTTTTTGCTACTTTGGTATCAGATAAGTTGGGTTCCATTTATTTGATCTTGCCAAATATAAGCTGACATTGGAGGAGTGAGCTCGATGTATAAACTCCGATTTTACGGGCTCTCATAAACGTGGGGGTGTGGGTTTGTTAGAGACTTTCATTCTCATAGCCAGAATGAGAGTTCATGGAGATCATTTGTCTGTAAAAAAGGATCTTTTGTCTATGCAAAAAAAAAAGGAAAGAAGAATGGAAAAACAAAGTAAAGAGTGAACTGTAGGAAGTTGTTCAGCTTATTTGGACTCTAGAGATATCAATATGAGGATTAGCCATTGGAACAATCTCAGTGATTACGGCATTTGGGGATGTGTTTGTCGTTCCCTCTGTTTTCCAATGGATTACTTGTGACCGTGATAAAGAAACTGTCTGTGATAGCTAAACAAAGGGGCAGTCATTTCGCTTTATGTTTGAACCTACAGCCTGCTGTACAAATCAAACAAAATGGTATCCAGCTGCTTACATTTTCCAGCTATAAAACAGTTTGATCATGTGATTCCGTGTATAACCATACACATATAAACCATTGTCATATGAGAAAATTGAGGTTCCATTGCATCATAATCGGGAAATCTAGGGTAGCACCTGCCAAGTTAAACTCAAACCTTTCCTCCATCATCCACAATATCACAGTACCTTATTCATTGATGCTGATCATGAGTAAATGAGTATAGCCAACAGGATTCTTCCTAAGGGTCCAGTGTACTCTACTCCACTTCATGTACGTAATCTTCAAGCAGTGTAAGCCTCAGACAGTTGGGGAAGCCTTGACACAGAACACACTATTTCCATGCCTGTAGCATGTAACTAGGAGCCCTTCACCTGAGTTACCTAGATTACTGGGCTCATAGAAAGTCTGTGCAAATTTACAAATCTTCTTAGTAGAATTTATGAGATTGAATCTAATCACGTTTTAAAAAATACTCAGAAGAAAAACATAGAAAAACTTTTAAAAAATGGAACAAAATGCTTTAAACTCTGCTAAATATAAACTCTGGCCCTTAGGGTTAAAAACAATATCTCAACATTTTCTATTTTATGCTGATTGAAGACATGCCATTGAAGTTACAACATGATAATACACCTGTTTCCTCTGCCCTAACCCAGTTTTCGCTCTCCTCTTCAGTAGCATCTTAAACATACAAAAAGAAGTTCCTTGAATTTGCACCAACTTCACTGTTGTTTTGTCTCTTCTCATTTTCCACACCAAAGGACACACAGGAAGGAGATCTCTTTGTTCTTCAAGTTATCTTAGCCAGGAGAATTGAGTCAGATGTACGCAACTAGGCACAACTGTGTAATGTTGAGCTGGCCCCTGGCTGCATCTACGGGAGTAAACAAGCTCCTGTGTTTGGGCTTTGGCAGTAAAGGCATTTTCACACCTCATGTCCACCAATTTAGATGCTTCATGCTGGCTGNTGCATCTACGGGAGTAAGCAAGCTACTGTGTTTGGGCTTTGGCAGTAAAGGCTTTTTCACACCTCATGTCCACCAATTTAGATGCTTCATGCTGGCTATAGATTTAATGGTATGGTCTGCTCTCTCTTCTCTTTCTGCTTCTTATCCCCCTGCCTTCTTTCTTTGCATTCCACCATTTTTCTAAGTGAAAAAGTAAGACTGGAAATGAAGAACTGCAATCATAAAAAAACAAAACACTGTGTTGGTGAAGGACAAGCAGTTGCTGCCTGGCACCTGAAATGCACAGATCAAGCCTCAGTTTGTTCCGTGGATGCACCTGGATCACAGTCTTTGGCGTAATCACTTAGGGATAATTTTTTTCTAAACTTTTGAATATCTGTGTGAAGAGATAGAAGAGAAGATTGGTAGCATGATGCTTCAAGGAGCCTGTGTATGTCATCCATCAAAACAGACTTATCTCTGCGTTATTCTAAACTGATCAAATACAAAGCCAACTGACTGATGACTAAACCATCAAGAATATAGAACACAGAAAATAAGGCACAGCAGCTGAGAGAGTTTTAGGAACATGATCTCATTATCCCCCTAGAAGTAATATTTATTCAGTCTCTTTCACATAGAATAAGACACCAATATTGATATATATTTTATTTCCTTAAATCTTATACTCCCCCCAATTTTCTAGATTTTTCTTTTTCTAATTAACTTTGGCTGGATTCCAATCTCATTATCCTGGTAAAAGAGGCAGATTTTTCAAACTTGTAATAACTACATATCTAATTGTATTTTACTAGGTTGTACACTGCTGTTTGATTTTTTTTTCTTTTCTACAGTGGGATTGGAACCCCTGCAGTCAATAGATCTTGAATTAGAGTACAGTTGATTAATTGTGAATTCCAGAGGTCTATGCACACACACACACACACCCCACCTGAGAATCTCACTCACTTTATAGCCTGAAGCATCATTCCCCAATGTAGAAATGAAAGAGCTAAGATAAGAAATCTGCACATTCATAGGTATTTGAGTTTTTGCTGCTGTTTTGTTGGTGGTGATTAGTTTCTGTTGAACTCCAGGTGCAGAGTTTAATTAATCGTGTTCAACGCATCTTGGCAAGGCTTCCTTCATTTAACTGTTCATTCCCATTTACCTCCACTTCCTTTCTCCCACTGAGGTGGCTGCTGCAAAGCGTTTGACAGAAGTTTCCCTTCATATGTGCATTCAAAAAGACATTTTGTTATCAACATTATCTTCCTTTAATTTTAAAAAACAAAACATCTATTTCTTTAGCTTTTAAATCTTTTAATCTTTTTTTGTTTTTAAGGTTAAAAACAAAATCAATTCTTCCTTAAATATTATCAGTGTTAGAAATAAGTTAACCCCATGGTAGAGTTCTCTAGCACATCTAACTGAATGCCGCTCTCTCTCAACCCCAGTTTCCCTCCTCCCTTGCTCTCATTTCTTTTATCTTCCAGGATGTTGCCAAAACCCAATGAAAATTGTAAAAACTATTTACAGGAATGCTAATGCATTGCTGGAGCCAGAAAATTCCAAAACAAATTTTTCTTAATAAGCTAAATTTATTGTGACTTTTTATTTGCGTATTCTTCTAACACTATCTCCTACATGGTTTTGCTTATAGAAAACACATGATGGTTTTCTTGAATTTATGCTAAATATTGGGGAAACAAAAAAATGCATGCTTCTGAAGGCCTTCAAGTTAACCTATTAAGATTCAAGGGGGGAAAGACACAGCTGTTAAAAATAATGGCAGTATTTCCCAGAGCTTACTTAACTTTGGCAAAACCATTGGAGTTGACATGATCAAGTTTCATCATAAACTCATTCCATTTTTCCCACTAATCCATTAATATTCCTAATCTACGGATAAGGAAAATAAAGACTTAAAGGTGGCGATACATCCATGATTATATGAGTGTCTGCATTTTACTGCACTGTGGCGAAGGGATGACTATGGAATAAGGTGCAATTGATGTATTAGCATTCCTCTGAATTGGTATGAACCCAAAATTGAAACCTGTGATGGCTGTTCTTGATTTTCAACTTGACTATATCTGGAATTAACATCTTTAACTGAAATGGTTAAGCATACCCCTACGAGGGATTCTTTTTTTCTTAATTAAATAATTTAAGTGGAAAGACCCACTTCTAATCTGGATCTTTGAGTTAGAAATATCCACCTTTACCCTGGGCCACATCTTCTGGTGATAGCCTGTACAAGACATGGGAGCAGGAAGCTTGGCCTTTGCCTGCTCATTCTCACTCTAGCAAGTCCATCCTGCACCGACCCTGGAACCTGCTTCTTCA
The DNA here is from genome assembly GCA_001685075.1 of Bramus lutescens. Taxonomy (NCBI): domain Eukaryota; kingdom Metazoa; phylum Chordata; class Mammalia; order Rodentia; family Cricetidae; genus Bramus; species Bramus lutescens. Next base: position 13,167 of record LOEQ01002042.1, on the reverse strand, counting down.
GGACTCTGGCATATATCGAAGGCCAACTGAGACATCCAGTCTTGTGGATTGGACAATTACGAGATTACTGAACCTTTCATTTGTATACAGCCATTGTTGGACAAGCAGAACCACAGCCTGTGAGCCATTCTAATAAATCCCTTATGTATTATATATGTTTGTGAATTCATATATATTCAAATAGATTCACTCTATAAGTTTTATTCCCCTAGAGACACTTTTTTTTACTACAGCTACAACTGCTTCTTCCACAAAATGTGTATCCTTACTAATTACAGGATCACCACATATTAGTAAGCCAAAATTGGACTCAATATGACAACTGTAAGGAGGAGGGCCCACTTCTTCATCTCTGCTGCCCGGCTAGCTCAGCCCCCAAATAACCACACAGAAACGGTATTAAATAAATCACTGCTTAGCCCATTAGTTCTAACTCCTTATTGGCTAACTCTTACAACTAAGTTTAACCCATTTCTATTCATCTGAGTATCACCACATGGCAGTGGCTTACCAGCAAAGATTTGGCATGTCTTACTCTGGTGGCAGATCCATGTCATCTGACTCTGCTTTCTTCCTCCTAGAATTCAGTTCCATCTTTCCTGCCTACCTAAATTCTGCCCTATCAACAGGCCAAGGCAGTTTCTTTATTCATTAACCAATAAAAGCAACACACAAACAGAAGTACCTCCCACACCAGACAACTTTTATATCAAATGCAAAAATGTTTGTACATATTTGTTATTGTGATTGTCCACAATGGCTAAATTTTAGTTCTCAGTTCCTAGTATTATGGGCATAAAATATGGTGCAGAATTTGCTTCTGATTTGAAGGCAAACTCCCAAAGACACATACAATCTGTTTGACCCACTCTGGGGGAAAAGCGGGGTTCACTGAAGTCCACAGAATCAAGAAAGTACCATTTGGAAGATACTTCCTAGAAGTTTAAATGGGCTTGTGAACATAAACCTAATTTAACCATAATTTGGATACTTTGTCTGTCTAATGAGTCATTATTAGCAAGGTTATAAAAATATCACAACAAAGTAGACACAATATGGAAACAAATACTGGTCCAGAGGCTCACAGAGGTCATCTCAGGGTCACCTGTGTGCTGCAGTATACTGTGGTTTGTTTCTCTGCAGCCCAGAGGAAAACATTAACTTCAACTAGAACAAATGGCTGAGATCCCTCAGGAATGGATCTGAGCAATTTCCCTTCTTCCTTTACTTGCCGTGGGTTGACATTAATTAATACCCAATTCCTGAAGCGTGTTTAGGTTGCAATAATAGACAAAAAAAAATTTGGAGCAGATTGGGCACATTAGTGTCCTGACACAGTTCCAGGGATAGGGCACCTCCCGCCTGCTGCTCTGAGGATCAGGTCATTCTAGAGCCAATTCAGAACCCTCATTTGGCTCAAAGATCTTAACAGAGAGCAGGAAATGTCTTTACTCAGTAATATAATAAGAACTTGGTTTAAAACTGTAGCAACTCTGAGTAACTCAGCAAAATCTATATGGAAGAAACCAGTTAACTGAACTTGCGTGATGATTGAGCAAGTACTCAAAGCAATTAAATTCCACAATCTGACATTGTTACTTTTTTAATTTAGATATTTGTTCAGGTATTCATCTTCTAATATCTGATCAGCAGCATCTATATTAAGTGGAAATTGGCTTTGTGAAGACAACATCGTCATATTAATTAGGTCACAGTTAGAAGGAAAGAGAAGGGATGCAAAAGAGTCAGGACACATCCATCCAATGTGGGGATTAATTATCTCCTTGGTCAGAGAGGTGTCGTTTCAGAACTCCACTGAAAATGTGGAGTTTAGTTTGCTTTTAACAAGATATATTAGGACCTTCTTTTGCAAAATATTCAATTTTAGAAAAATTAAGGTAGACAGTAAAAATAATTAACAGTAAATACAGAGGCATTAAATGAATAATAATAATAAAATAAATAATAACAATAAAACTTGTGCTTTTACGAAGTAAACAGTGCATATTCCTTGCTTGAAACCCCCCCATACTCTTGAGAGTTATCACTTCTCCTTAATTAACCTATATTCTCTTCACTCAAAGGGGGAAAAATAAGCAATGAGAATCTTGAAATAATAAAAGTGTATGCAGGAACCTAAACAGTACCCCAAGCAGGACAAATGAAGAAAATAAGAGTAGGTATTTCTTAGGAGTAAGGACAACTAAAGGCAGGTTATAAACACAGGTGGGTTGTTCTTACTGAAAAGAAAATATGTAAGGTAACTGAGGATGGGATATGACTGAGAAACTAAAGAGTTTTCACAGGACTAGAAGTAACCAACCATGAGCTAAGGAATGGGCTAGCTTAATTCTGCATCTGAATTTCTCTAACGATTCATCAGTATTTTGAGAGCTGAGGTAAAAGACAAATAAAGTATGTATTCTCTCATATGTAGGTGCTAGTCTTTAAGCCATCAATAGGCATGTTATTATCTGAATAACCAGTAGTATTAGATAAGAAACTGGGAGGTAGGAGAGCCTGTCCCAAGAAAGGTGAAATTCAATACATAGTTATAGAGAAGCAAGGGAGACTGGAAAGGGAGAATTAGCAGGTAGGAAGAGGGAAGTTAGTAAAGGAAAATGTGGAGGGATAGCTAACATCAAGGGCCAATTGAGAAGGTCATATGGAAACCCATTTCAGTAGGCGATTTTTTAAAACATAAACATATATGAAAGAAATATAAATGAAGTCATCGAAAACTGCATAGGCAAAGCCCTAACTAGACATCTCTTATTGCCAAATGGAACCTCCAGTGTGAGAATGGGTTGCGTCTAATTGAGTTATTGGCCAAGGGGGCTGCATGGAAACCCTTAAATAAATCTAGGGATTGCCAGGGTTATTGGTTGCTCTCCGCAGACTGATAGTAAGGTCCTACTGCTGAAGACAACCCCTCACATTGAACAGAAGTCAGATTGGTGCCTGTCTGTGGAGTCCTTTGAACACTAGCCCCTTTGACTAGTGTTCATGGTACTGAAGTTGCTCTTCATGTTACCAGAGGAAAAAAGTAAACATAAACCCTGCTATAAACCTTTTGATCTACAATGGTGACCTGCGTGCATGATATGCTTGCTATAATTTTAAAAACGGCTGGAAGGGGTCACACCATGAGGAGAGCGGTCATAAATAGCGCTCATTTATTGGAAGAGGAGAAAGAAGGGGCAGAAAAGGAGACAAAGAAGAAGAGAGAGATGGAGAGGGGGGGGAAACAGGAGGAAGAGAAAGAGTTGAAGAGAGGCGGAGGGAGAGAGGGAGAGAGAGGACGTGGGCAAGACCTGCCTTTCATAAGGGAGCGAAGTGACTGTGCACAGGAGGTGCTGGGTGAGTCCATCTGAGGGGACTTCCATTTTCTGAGTAGCAATAATCCCGGGACTCTTACAATTTGTGTAGTTTTCACCACGTAGATCCATGCAGCATCCTAGGTATCACACATCTCTTGCTCAGGAGGAAGACACAAGTCTAAAGATACTTCAAAAATTTAAAAAAAAAAATTAAATGAACCCTTTAAAGCATTTCATTTAGAAACTGACTATGGAGAAGACAATTCCAATTTCATGTAATTAGAAGCGATTTTAATTGTATGAAGGACAGGCCACATTTCTTTGACAATGACAGGTAATGGCCTTCTCTTTATGCTGTGTTGGAAACTGTAGTGGCAAATGATTTGTGAACCCAATGAGCTGGGTTATCTCATCTCTGCAGCTCTTTTCACAGAATAACAATGCTAGGGAGAAAAGATCAAAATGGTACCATAAATATAGAATCATAAATGTATGCTTTCAACGAAGTTAATGCTCCATCATGATGAATTCATCCTCTCGAGAAGCCCAATTGTTCACGTACTACTGTTTAATTTTCAGTATTTAGGCTTTCCTCTGAGGAGTTTGGGGCTGGAGGTCCCCATAGGTATGTATTAGTTCACAAACCACCCCACCCCAGCCAGGGAAGCAGGTAGACCTTCCCCCTCCTCTCTTCCAAATGCAATACTCTAATCTCATTCCAGCTCTGTAGCAGAACGCCTGCTGCAGCCTCCCCTCCCTCTCTACTCCCATCTTCTTAATAACAGCACAAAGCCATCTTCTTAATAACAGCACAAAGTCTGACAACAAATTTTGGGGAGAATCAAAATTCAAAAGCTCTCATTTCCTTGCCTGTAATTCTTAGCTTTTCCCAGTCCCAGGGATGCCACACCCAGGCTGGACTGAAGAAGCCATCTGTGCAGTAAACTCACTGCTTGTGTCTGATAGATTAACACTCACAGACTAGAAGGTTAGAGAATTAACATTTCATTTCAACAGTACTTTGCATCCTTCCTTCTTTAAAGAAATCTTGTAAAAAAATTCACATAATGTAAGATTGTTTCTTTACCTCATTATGTGACCAAAGTGTGATATAAAACATTATACATTGTGATTCCATTTTAATAAAATATACATGCATGCATATTATATATATGCACATGAATGTGTACAAATAATCAGAGTAAAAATAGCAATAATTGTTCCTTTGGGTTGAAGAAATATTTATTTTTCTGAATCATCTTCAATGGGTATATAACACTTTTATAGAAAAACTATTTCAAAATTTTTCAGTCATACTAAAAGCAAATATTCAAGTAGGCATTAAAGTGATTTTTAACCCGTCCAGCTTTTCCACATGGTTTTCTTCCTAATGAGCCCAGCCTACAGGCACCNGACTCTAAGAAAAATAGATTTCAATAGACAAACTTTCCCAGCACGAGCATGAAGACAGGCGGGAACTAAAGCACTCCAAGAGATTCCAAATTCAAGAGCTCCAACTTCCTTACTTCTTACTTTTAGTGTTACCCAGCCCCAGGGAGGATACCACACCCAGGCGTAGCTGACAGACTGGAGAAGCCATCTGTGCAGTAAATTCATTGCCAGTGTCTGGTAAGATGAAAATAGTTGACAAAATTCGTGCTTAAATAAATCATGAAGATGGTAACTGAAACACAGATGTTTACCGTCTTCCAGCCCAGTCATATAAACATAATCTGTCAGGAAAACGATGCCTGCTGAACTGTCGTTCACATCCACACAATCAAACCAAAACTTTGAGAACAGTACATCAGGTCTCTGCTTAACACATTTTCCCCTTTAATCCTCATGAAAAAACCTTAACAGGAGGCATTATTTTCATTTTATAGATTAGAAAATTAAAGCTCTGAGATATTCAGTAACTCATGTACAGTTAGACACCAAACCTACAATTCTGTCTCATCTATATATCTATTTCAAGTTTATATATGCATCCATCTCTTCAAAACTATACTGCTTCCAAACCTTCTGCTGAGAATAGCCAGCAAAATTACAATATTACTAAAACAAATAGGTAGGTAAAGAAATGTGTTCTAGAACTTCACATAGGTTCATTTCATTAAATTATCCTGAAACTGTCTAAAAGAAGGGAAGAGATTCTAGTCTAAGCACTAAAGTGTGGTACTCTTTTTAAAAGTGGATTTGGATATAAGTTATCAAAACAATGAGCACTGATGGGAAACCTTTTATTCTCTTTTTTAACACAATTTACTAGTAGAAACTCAATACTTTTTTAAGATTTTATTTATTATGTATACAATACAGTGTGCTGCCTCCATGTATNCCCTGGAAGAACAGTCAGTGTCCTTAACCTCTGAGCCATCTCTCCAGCCCCCAAAAGAAACTTTTTATTCTTAATAAATAAGGAAAATTATTTTAATGATGCAAAAGAACTATTTTAATTAGAAATCACATAAAAACACTAACAAACTATTTTCCTTTTAGAATATCAACCCACCTTCTCAAAAGAACCAAAAATTCCATCTTGGCTGATGCTTCTACTGAAGACATTACACACCTAAATGTCCGTAACTGTCATTCTTATTCTGAATTACTGTTTCTCACTACAGGAGCTCAAGGCCCCACTTTTTTGTCTACCTTGGCCTACCATCTTTGACCTTTCAAGTCTCTCTGAAATCGAATTGTCAAATCCTGTTTTCTTTGTATGGAGCCTCTCGTAATACTTCTAATGTGATTTAGACTGACAGGGCTGAGCTACAATTTTCAATAATGTATCTGCAGATGAAAAGAAGGTTCATCAGGGGGGTACTCCAGTAGGTTTCCAGTTGGAAATCCCAGGCGCAGACGGCCTTTCCCCACTACTGGGTGTTCCTGTTTCTGACCAGACGGAAACAGAATAGTCATAATAGCTAATGTTCTGAGACTGCTCACTAAGAGAAGGCTCCTTGCTAAGAGATTCTGTAGGATTCCGTAGGGCTTAGCTATGTATTTTTGCATTTGATGTGATTGATAAGTGGGCTTCCTCGGTGTCCTAAATAAATGTTCAGAACTAAAATGGGACTTGATTCTAAGTTCTCACTCATTCTTTTAATAATCAATTCTAATGGATGCTATAAATTCTACTAAGCACAAATCTTATCTATGTGGAATGACATTTTCTTGAAGGGGAAGCATACAAATTAATACTATATTTTAAATGTACTAAAGGATGCATAAAAGTACCCATGGTTAAAGAATGGAAGGTATTCTAAGTGGCCTACATAAATTCACTTTTAAAGAACTATCAAGAGGCCTCAGTGAGTAAAGACCTTGATTTGAAAGCATGAGGCCCTGAGTTCAGATCCCACACATCAGGTGAGCATAATGGTATGTGCCTGTAACACACTTGAAAGCAGAGACAAGTGGATCCTTGTTCTCATTGTCCACTCAGTCTAACCAAAATGGCTAGCTCAAGGGTTTAGGGTGGAGAATGATAAAGGAAAAATACTCACGGTCTATCTTTGTCCTCCACATGTGAATGTACCAATGTGGTAGGAGGTCACTTGTTCATTTCCCGGCCGTCCAGACTCCTGAAATAACCACACAGAAACCATATGAATTAAATCACTGCTTGGCCTATTAGCTCTAACTTCTCATTGGCTAGCTTTTACATCTTAATTTAACCCATTTAATTATTTTATATTTTACCACAAGATTCTGGCAGGTCTGTCTCTGGGGGTAGCACCATGGCTTTTCTCTGACTCCGTCTCTTTTCTTCCAGCGTTCAGTTTAGTTTTCCCCGCCTACCTCTACTCTAACCTATCACAGGCCAAGACAGTTTCTTTATTAATCAATGGTAGTCACAGCATACAGAGGGGAATCCCACATAACCTCCCCTTTTCTGTTTAAATGAAAAAGGAAGGTTTTAACTTCAACAAAGAAAAATTACATATAGCAAAACAGGTATCAAACAAGAATTACAGTTACAACATTTATATCTACTTTATCTTTTATCATAACTAAGGAAAACTATAACTATAATCATTCATTCTTCAGCTACAAAGACTCCAGAAGGATATAATATTACCTAATTAAACAGAAAGTACATTGTAAGCAACTTCCAAAACTCTAGAATTGACAGAGACATCATAGTGCCTGAACAGTTATCCAAAGTTCATCTGTATTGTTGGAGCATCTAATCTTCAGCCCACAGGCCCATAGTATCTGGCAGACTTTTCCATGAAGTAGAAAATTTCAAAGACAATTACACCTATATTGGCTGTTTTCAGTCACTTTCTTCTGTGTCCTGCAGAATGTCTAGCAGACTCTTTCATGA
>LOEQ01002041.1:161785-188299 GCA_001685075.1 Bramus lutescens | reverse complement strand
TTTATTAACCAATGAAAGTAACACATAGACAGATGACCCTCCTACATCAACTACTACTATTAGGTAAGCTGTATCCTGCTTTCCCCTTTCCCCTTCTTCCACCTTCTTCTGTATTTATACCTCTATCTCTCCCTAAGAAGCCTCCTTTCTCCATTTCCCTGATCAGATTTCTTGAGAACGTTGGTTAGATACTAACAAAATAGAAAAATGACCGCCTGTCTTCCCAGTCATGTTTAGGTAGGGTAGAAGCCTCGAGTTTCTTCGCTATTACCTTGATGTTCTTGATATTCAAATTCGTAATCCTAGACGGGACCTTGCAGTTTTTGTGTTAGCATCATATTCAATTCTTTCACTGAACAGTTGCTGTGCCTGAAGATATAATGCCGTCAAACCCAGTCCATCAAAATCATTTGTTGGTGTTCAAGACACACATAGCTGCATTTAATCTCCCAGTCATCAGCTATGGGTGACTGTTGGAGTTTCCATCAGCATGGGCGGTGTGTCCCATGCATATTTCCTCAGTATGTATAACTCCCTGTGATCTACCTGGACTCAAGCACCATTGTTCTCTCCCAGTCCTGGACGTTGGTGTTCCTCCTTCACAAACAGTGCAGTGAGCGGCACAACTTGCCAGTGCAAAGGGCCCAGCGGGGATAGCTGGGACACAGCAAGCAAAGGTGTTCATCTCACTACCTTTCCCTTCAAGACTCCCAAACCACAAGACATGCTGGACCTTCTCCTGATGACTCATGTCAGATCTGCTTTCCCTACCTCAGACAGCTGCCATAGAAATCTGCACTGGTATATGCAACACTGGGGCTCCCTCCCAGCTTGGGACTGCTGGACCTGCCACAGGTCCCATTTCTGAAACTCAGTAATCCAGAATTCTTGATGCTAACACTGATGATACAAATGTCCAACTCTAGTGTGTCATATTTCTAAGAATAAAAATACATCAGCCCTACCTAATTAAGATCAGACAACATTAAAAATATTTGATGGTTTATTACACAAAGAGCATTTTTCTATTACAGTCTTAAATATCATCCACACATTTAGCTCACTTCATAATTCAGCCAAATAGTACTGGAGGTCCCTACTGTGATTGATGCAATTCTCCTAGTTAACACCAAATGCACATGAACTTACTGCACATGGTCTCCTGCAAACCCTCATGTTTCTACTTACTTTGTCCCCTTTACCACGTTTTTCTATGTTTTTAGGGCACCTCGTGCTTAACTTTCTGAAAGTTTCCTATACTATTCAGGCCACAATTATGCTCCAAATAACTGAGTTCAAAACTAATGTCAATACATCGAGAGGTCAATGTTAATACAAACTCCACAATGGCTGTTTTGACCCAGACTAGAAGTTTTAGGTAAAAATAGTCAGTTCTGTCTTACAGCTTGCTGAACCCTGACTCCAATTGCTTCCAAATTTGGCTCCCAATTTTAAGAGGCTGAGTGTACACACTTCACCTACTCCTGCTGTTTGTTTGGGTCCCCTTCTCTGAGGCTAGGTTCCAGACAGATAAATAGGGTCTCGTTTCTTCAAAGCCAACAGAACTATTCTAGAAGCCTAAAGGGAAGCCGGGAAAGTACAAAGCTGTCTCACCCTGCTTTTCCTCTTTAACTGAAGCTAAGCCATGTAGTTCTAACTGTCTGTCCATAAGCTCACATGTGGCCCTCAGAGAGGCCTGCTTAGAAGCCCTCTGTTGTTTAGCTCTAGGAATAACAAGACCTTCTGGCATTTCATCTTTTTGTGGCAGTGTGCTATATCCTGACTTCAAAATAGTCTTAAATCTTACAAGACATCTGTCTGATGAGACTTTCCATAGTACTCCCAACTCTCACAAAAATATCACCTGTCGACTTAAACTAATCGTAGATATTTCCTGCTTTAATAAGAAATCCCCCCTTTAAGTTACTCGCACAATACCTGTGCTCAGAACACAGTAAACCAATAAAGATAATAACTTACTTTTTATCTAAAATCACTTTCAGTATACCTCATTTATTAGAGTTACACTTTTCCTCCCAAAGGAGAGAAAAGGGGAAAGACCAAACAGAACTCTGAGCCACATTAATCTATCTTAAGATCAAAATGTTTTGACAATAATTATTGCTATACATCCTTTGAGAAATGCAATTTTCTAACAACTCAAGATAACAATGCAAAAATAAATCAGTGGAAACATGTGGATAATGCAAATGCAGAATGAAAGCAAAGGAATCCTTTATGATCCTTAGCACCTTTATCTTAATTATCTATTTATTTTCTGCTTGCCACAATGTTTAAAAGTTTTCATCTATAGAAGATTCAATGCACGTATTTATTTTCAAAATGACCACTGAAGCTTTTCTTACACACCACAAAAGCACTCACAGCACCTCTGCTCTCCGAGTGTAACCCATGATGCCTGGAATCGAATTCACCCACATGTCAAAATTTCTCAGATCCTTGGCTATGTCGTTGGATTGATGTCTTAACTGCATTATAGCTCAAACATTGAAACATTCCTGGAATTTGTTCCTGCGACCTTCCCAGTGCAGGATATTCCAGACCATGCTCAAGGAGGTCTGCTTTACAAAAGTACATCTGAAAAAAAAAATCTAGCTTTGCAATCAATCAAGAAAAGTTGCATGTTTCCAACACAATTTCTATTCTACTTTAATTAAAGTGTAACTTTGCAATCAGCCTAGAAAAATTCCATGTTTCAATGCAATTTCTATTCTAATTTACTTACTTACCATTTCCCACTTCTAAACAGAGGTACTAATGGTGAATTACATTAATAAAAAGCTATTAACTGAGCTGAAGTAGAAAAAAATAAAATTGTCAACTTGTAGGATTGAACATAGCTATCATACAGTGTATAATAAAGCTACTAAATGGAAAAAGTGGATCTTTTGGGGTTATACTAGGTAGGTTTCGTGTTTTGCTTTGGAAAAACAGAATCATCCCATCTTCTCCCTGACTCTTTGTTGTCCTCGAACCATAACTTCTAAGGAAGGAGAAGGTCTACCACGTGCCTTTGGACTTGACAGAATGTTAAATAACTCCAGTTCTGAAAATACAACATGTTGAAATTATTTGTTAGAACTAAGTGTTAAAATTGTTGATGTATCATGAACACAGTGAGACGTAGAGGTGATATTGTTGTATACATTCACTATAAACCTTTACTGACTTTAATTTTGCTGATGAGTTAGGCAGTGGGGGCTTGACAAAGGAGCTGTAGCTGCATGAATCAGAGATCTTAGGTGCTAGTGGTATTCACCTATTCAAACTTGCTGTTTATGGAACATGTGTGACTTTATTTATGAAGATCATCGCCTAGGTCTTATGTTATTATTCAAAGGATCCCAGCAAAACCGTTTCAAGATTCTTAAATCGATTTGTATTTTATCCATAAAGTACGTTTCAATTTGAAGCAAAATTACAATTAAATTTAATGATATATCAGAATAACATGGATGCCAAATGTCCTTTTCCCAAATATTGTTTTATTTCAGTTGATGAGATAGGTTGACTGTGAAAGTTATTATTGGTTATCAACTTGAGATTATCTAGAACCACCTAGGAGACACACTTCAGCACATTCCTATTTAGATTCAGTTACCTCTAGACATGCTAGAGAAAGATTATCAAGATTAGCTGAAGTGGGATAGGCCATCCTAGATGTTGGCAGGGTCTATTTTATGAAAAGGGGTCATGAATAGAAAATGATGAGAAATCAAGCCAAGCACTACCGTTCATCCCTTTGTTTCTTGGATGCAGATGCAATGTTGCTGCTTGCAGCGCTCCCCTCCCGTAATGGACTATCCCTTTCAACTTTGAGCTAAAACAACTACTCCTGTCCTGAACTTACTGGAATATTGTAGCACCTCTACAAGAAACTTGCCTGGTATACGATGCTAAAACAAATAGGTACAGGTATATATGATGCTAAAAACATACAGGTGAAAAGGATGAGCCGTTTAAAGAAAAGGTTAAGAAATATTTGCTCTAATATTTTTACTTATTAGTTTTTTTGAAAAAGTTAGTATTGACAGGGTATTAGTGTGTTCCTGATGCTGGATATTTGGAATTTACATATGCAGTATTTCCTATAAAACAAGAATATAAGATTGTACCCAGGGAAAATGGTGGTGCATGCCTTTAATCCCAGCACGTGGGAGGTAGAGGCAGGCAGATCTCTGTGAGTTCAAGGCCAGCCTGGTCCACAAGGCAAGTTCCAGGACAGCCAGGACTGTTACACAGAGAAATCCAATCTCAAAAAACCCAAAACCAAAACAAAATAAAAAAAAAAATCAAAGACTGTTTGACAAAAGTGGAAATCCTCCTTATTTTCCCTGGGTACCTCAGAAAGTTAAACATTAAATATAGATCCACAATTTAATAACTGACTTCAGAATTATTCACAAGTCAGCTATTCTGGACACATTGAATGAAATTTTCTTGCTCTCTAGACCATGTCTTATGGGAAAGGGAAATCAGCCACATATTTACTCATCAAGTCGTTTGAACTGTGAGCCCTGGATGTGCACAGACAACATGCTAACAGGTACCCTCCGAGTGATGATAAATATGGCCACACTGACAGATAAGAACACACAATGTGTCAAATTCCATAAAATCATGTTGCTTTTCACCCAAGAAAGGATGATTTTTAAAACACTGTCTTTTGAGACTATGCTTTTTTTTTTCTTTGATGTCACAGAGTAAAGTCATTAAATAAAGCTAGAAGCATCAATGACCGGTGTGTTTAATAATTTTATCAATATTTGGGGGCTTGGCAAGCTACTCTTTCAGGAAGTGCCAGAATTCTAATTTCTAAACTACAATTTACTTGTATATGGATCTAATTCCACTGGCCAAGAAAAAGTGCCAAACCAGACTAATTGAAGGCCATGTGAAGGTGAGCTGGCATCTAAACTGAGGCTTTTCAAGATAAGTCAGTGCAGGCCCTAGAGCCAGCCCCATCGGTGGTGGCAGTGTGCATGAGCCAGGCTGGGAGCTGGGAGCACAGGAGGGCTGTTCTGTTACTCATCATTTGCTTTCCAGCGGCAGGGGTGGGCGAGAAATGCCCCACCCTACTCTTCAATGACTGAAGCAGGTGGGAGACCGGGCCCTGAGGCCATAAGAATGGGACAGCAGTTCCTGTCTGCCACCAGCTGTGACCCCCAGGAGAGAAGTCCCTGCACCTGCCTGGGCAGCACAAGAGAACCAGCCCTGTTGGTGGAGGTGTGTCATGTGGTATCAGGTGTAGGGAAGAGATGCGCTCCCCTGCTCCACCTCACCCCTTCTGTCAACACTGAAGGCAGATGGGAGAGCTGGCCCTGCCCTCCATCAATCGCATTGCTCAGGAGAGTGGCCCCCACATCGACTGGACACCGCAGTAGAGCTGGCCCTGAACGTGAAGGTAGGGGACCCTGAGAACTTGAAAGCAAGAGAATTGGCCTCCTCCACTTGCTCCTAACTTTAAAGGGGAGCTAGCCAGGGCAAGGTACAAGAGTTCACCCTGGTGGGGAGTACAAGGGAGAGCAGGTCAGCTGACCAGCTGTGCAACTACCCAGGCCCAGAACCAGGGTTATGAGTTAGGCCCTCTGCCAGCATCTACCCTACCTGTGACCTGCTGGAGCATGTCAAGGGACCAGTCCTGCAGATCCAAAGTTTCAGGATCTCCCAACACAGGGCAACAGCAGAATAACCAGGGCGTTCCAGCAAGAGCCAGCCTCAATAGCATAGTGAAAACCAGAGGCTTCAAACCAGCCCAAGGACTCTTTGCAATGAACCCTCACAACGAAAAAAAAAAATGGGTAAAAGGGTTTACCGTGTGACTCACTGTGTCACACTACAGTTTCCATGACAACATGACAAGGTTGATTTTCCTTTTGCTTTCTTTATTTTATTGGGGGGGCGGGGGTTGCAAGATCAGAGGTCAAATAACAAAGGGACGGGAGATGAATGGATGGAGATGCATGATGTGAAAGACACAAAGAATATAAAAACCAAAGTTAAGAAAAAAAAAAGTCCATGTGTGACTTAAGCATACTGACAAATCCAAAACCATCTATCGGAAATACACAAGTTGATTTCTGAAGTCTGAACACTGTTATGGATTTACAGGGGAAAAGTGGAAGGATTCAGTGGAATAAGAGATGGGAGGGCAGGACAGAAGAGTGTGTGGAAGTAGGGATAAAGAGTACTAGAGAATTTTTAAAATAGCACATGAAAGCATAGCTGTGAAAGCATAATCAGATTTATAGATCCAGATATATTAAATGACTTCGAGTAGAGTTATACTATAACAGAATAGCAATGCCTTTCTTCGGGACCATAGACTATCAAATTAAAGAGGCCCGTGCAAGGTGTGTGCCTTAGTGTTTCTGTTGCTGTGAAGAGACGCTATGACAACAGCCACCCCTATAAAGGCAAACATTTCATTGTGCTGCCTTGCAGTTCAGAGGTTTAGTCATGGCAGGAAACATGGTGGCATGCAGGTAGACATGGTGCTGGAGAGGTAGGTGAGAGTTCTAGACCCAGATCATCAGACAGCAGGAAGAGACAATGAGCTACTAGGCCTGGATTGAGCTTCTGAAATTCCAAAGTCCATACCCCCAGAGAGATACCTCCTCCAAGGAGGCCATACATACTCCAACAAGGCCAAACCTCCCAAAAGTGCCTATGTGATCCTATGGAGGACCACATTCATTCAAACCACCACAGTTTAGGTTACCACTTTTCAAGTTGTTGGACATTTGATTCCCATAGATCCCCAAATATATAGGCTATTGCCATCTCCCTTGTTAATTTCTTGACAATATCCTATTATAGAATCTACCACACACTTAAATCATAAGATGGGAGACATTACGTTGGCATCCAGGAAATTTCGTTCCTGCAAACTAGTTTTAATCATGCTTAAAGGTTCTCTGCATGGTAATCGGGGATACATGTGATCTAACAGATATGAATTCTGTAAACTACGACAAAGACTAGCTGGTAAGATATGTCTACTGGTACAATAGGGACAGGAATGCAATGGAAGTACCCAGGCCTTTTCTGTTTAGATACAAGTCCTACTCTAGAATATGGAACTCTAAAAGAACATAAGCTTTCCCCCAAGTTCTTACCATTATCCCCATTTAGTAGTGCATCCTTCTACCTCCATTAGAGAAGTTTAATTTTGCAGTAGTTAAGGATTGATACACAGGCCCACGGCTGATCAGTGTGCAGAACATAAGCAACTGGAGAATTTAACCCTAAATGGGACACTGATATTTCTATTGCACACCCTTACCACAAGACTCTGGTATCAGCAAAGAAGACGGAGAAGAAGGCTTATAGGAGGATTATAGAGAAGTATATAGAAGGGTTACAGAGAGAGTAGATATTGGTAGAAAGCAGTATATCTGGATAAGGCAGCACGGGTGTACACATGAACTCATGGGGGCTGTGACAGCATGCAGAAGTTCTGCACAAGAGCAAGCCAGACAAAATCCTAGTTTTGATGGTGGAGGGCCTCACTGAACTCCACTCCTGCCTGAGAAGCTTTTGGCAATTTATGGATGTTTAGGGTATGAGAGAGTCAGTTTTCTTCAAAGATAGAGCCGCTGGAGGATACCCATTCTCCAGTAGGTGGTCCTACACTCATGCCTGAGTACTCAAAATGGGCTGAAAGGGTTTAGATCAAAGAACACATGGAATTGGGGAGGGAAAGTGTTGGGGAAGGGAAAGGGGGTGTTGGAAAGGAAGGAATCAGGTTAGATTTGATCAAAACATTATATACATGTATACATGGGTGACATTCCAAAAAAAGAGAGAGGAGAGGGAGAGAAAAAGGAAGAGGGAAAGAGAGGAGAGAGAGAGAGAGAGAGAGAGAGAGAGAGAGAGAGAGAATGAATGAGTCAGGTAAACTGTAAATCTTGCAGGCTTCCCAGGGGCGAGGGATGGATAAGAGGAAGGGAGTAAGCCATGCCATATGATTTAGGCATGGAAAGTTGGCAGTCACACGACAAAAGGGATGTAGCTTCAGAGAAGGGGTGAAAAGTCCGAAGTACCAGAGAAAGCATTCTTAGGCTCAGGCAGCATCCTAAAGTGAGAGGCATGGAAGAATTAGAAAAGGGAAAGCTACATAATTCTGTTAGGAATCAAAGAAGTAAGCAGATCTGAAAAATCCGTAGAGTGGGAACTGCACAGAGGACCTGGATCTAGAACGGAGGAATTATGGAGGTCCATAACCTTCGGTAACTCCAGGATCTAATGCCTCCTCTGCAGGCACCAGGCAAGCTCACATTACATAAATATACATGCAAGGGAAACCATCATACACATAAAATAAAGTTAATTTGTTAATTTTTATGGTTTGCGTAGCTTGCAATGGTAGGTCTTCCCCTATGACCAGAAGCACATTTCATTCTTCTGACCAAGAGAAAAAATTTTCTCCTAACTGGGCTTCAGAAGAGCCCAGATATTCTCCAAGATTACCATGACATTCCTTCTTCTCAAGAGGTGACCACAGCATCGTTTATGAAACAGGCTGAGCCTGAAGAATCGGTACATAGGATGAGGCTCAAATTCCAGAGACACTAGTCTCTTCTGATGAAGAACTTTAGAATTAGGTCTTTAGATTTTTCACTGGGAATTCAGGTTTTAAACATATACAATCCTTTACCTATATAAATAAATTGGCATGGGCTCGTTTATATTTTATTTAATTTTAGAAAGCAAATCCACTGTAAATTAATAAAAAGAATACAGGATAGCATCATCATTATCAAATACATACTGGAAATGCATGGTTAATTTCCTATTTTCCCTGCCCCACTTCAATACTTGGCAATATTGCAGAAATGGGTCTCAAACTTCCCATTTTTCTGGACTGACCTTGGAAGGAGCTGTGATTAAAGCATATTTTCTGTTCTTCAAATGAAGCACTAGCATTTTTACTTAACTAGTAAGAGTAAATTATTAAGCAGATTTTCTACACTTAGAGAAAGCAATTTAGAGTTAATGAGAAAACTATTTACAAAGCCTGTGCTCTCTCCACTCATGTGCCTGTGATAAGCAGAATTCAGAATTTTGTTTTTGTCACAAAATAAGCTAATATTAAATGTTTAGTGAAATATCTTAAAAGCTGCTTGTAACCTTACTTTAAGTACAATTAGTTGCTCTTATAGAGAATAGGAAAAATAAGTTTCCAAAGGCAAATATTTACTAACATTAATTGTAAGAAGCTTTAGAAATGCAAAGATATACAGACTTGTCTGCTGTAAATTCCTGTGCATAGAACTGTGTAGAATTCTAAGCCAAACACTTGTTATTAAAATATTCTGTGCACTGGTATTTTGTAGTGGAAAGAGTCTGCTTAAATCAATGTTTTGCAAAAACAAAACTAAAATATGCAGCATTTAAAATGTTTTACTGTCTACCACAGCCTTTTTATCTCTACAGTTTTCCATCATTTTGATGCACACACCATCATTATAAAAGGTATCCCATGAGCCATAAAAGCTGATTAGCTCTCTCTTCCACAGAACAAGCAAGAATTTGCATTTAGAAAGTGGTTCACTAAAATCTGTAAGTTATAAAATTATACTTTAAGGGAAGAATCTCCCTTTACATATATTTCTTCTCTGATCATCTTTTACAAGCAAGGTGTGGAATTCTTTTTAATGTGCGATGCCAAGAGATTTTAAAGCTGATATTTATTGGGCGTTTAATTCCATCGCATGGTGGAAACAAGAAAATGTGTCCCATTTTATGAGAACTGTGGCAGCTTCATCACGAAGATGTTGCACCTGGAATTTGCACCTCTAAGTTGGGTAGTGTGTGTGTGTATGTGTGAGAGAGATTATGGTAAATGTGATTGTGTGTCTGCATGTGCAGTACTTCATCTGATTCAATAACGATTAAGCAAACACCGATACTTCTGCAGACAACTATTTCTCTGTGTTCACACATGCTCACACAATCTTCTTGTCCATGGACAGGAGTCGAAAGTATGAGGGTTGTTCTTAGGAGACTCCATTCCATGCTAACCCCTTTGGGGAAATTCTATTTATTCTGGTTCCTTCCCTGACGCTTCCTTTCTTTCGTTATTGCATGTACTGTAAGACACTGGTGAGCCATTACCCATGATGCATATTTTCTTTAAATAACTCGAATCTCCCTGCTGATAGGGATCTAATGTACATTTTGGACTCTTTCATCATTTAATGCAAATAGACACAGTTAAGAGCTGACAGAATTGTCACTATACAATGCTGTATTTCCGAAGATGGGGGTCAAAGAGTGAGCAGGCCCCAGAGCAGGCTCCTCTATCATCTGAGAACTTTTGGGTAACAAGTTGGTAAGGATTGGTAACAATCTTTCCATAGGATGAGCCACTGGGGCAATGTCAGCTGTTGTTTTGAGGTCTATTTATCAGATATTTATTTATCTTCCTTTATCGGATGCACCTGGAACTCTTGGAAAGGAATCACCAAGGTAAGTCCTTTTCCTCCCTCCTCATTACCTCTTGTTAACTGCAGAACCCACAACAGAGTTTAATAAACAGTCTTCTTAGTGAGAGTTTTAGCAGAACCTGCTTGCTAAATAAACTTCATATCTAGGAGTTTATGGCCATTGCCCAATAGGAAACACATGGGTTGCAAAGAGGGCGGGTCTGGGTTTGGTAGGACTTCCTTTACTTTTGTATTATGCTGGCTTCTACCAAGAAACAGAGCCAATAGCAAGCAGACGCACACCTGTTATAAGGGATTGGCTATGAAATTCCTTATAACAAGCCAGAAAATGAGGAGATCCTAAGGCAGAAATTAATATCCCAGTTCCCAGAGAGTAAGGCAGAAGGATTTTCCTCCCACTTCTTGGAAGATCAGCATTGTCTTATCTTTAGATCTCCAATAGATTGAATGAGACTCACCTAAATTACTGAAGACATATTCAACGAATTACGTGTTAATTTCATCCAGAAACATCCTCATAAAAACCCCCAGAGTAATACCCATCAGCTAGCCAGGTACTCATTTTCCAGCCAAGTTGTCACGAGACATCCACCATCACAGTATCCTGAAGTATCTTTTTGTCCTGTGTGTATTACAATCTCACAAATTCCATTCAACATAAGACCATCTTCTGGTGAGGGTAGAGGATATGAGAAATTCGCCAATGAGCTTGGATGCCTACCAACTCTTCTTGTTCTTTATGAATACAGATATTTTCATTAGTAACAGAGTTTCATTGCAGTTGAAATAGCAGATTCCTCTGACTCTGACTTGGGCCATTTGATACTTTTAGTTCGCTCAGAGAATTATAAAACATTTTGAAGTAACACAACGGGACTGCATAAAGCTACTCAATTTGTCCACATTTTAATAATCCATATTTTAAAAGAAAAGGGTTCATCACAGAAAAATCCAGGTAACCTCTCACATTGAGTCCTCCCCCAACATGACGTACGTGCTCCAGCATGGCTTTCTGGCTGCACTGTGAGCCTGCTTCTGCTCTGGTGGCTCTGTGTTCTTCCTTATTTGTCACCACGGGTGCTTCACACTACAGCAGCTCCTTCCTAAGGCTGTCACTGCCAGCCTGGGGACATGACACTGTTTCTTCTTCCTTGACACCTTCTCACTTTGCTTCCTTTTTCTCCAACTCTGAACTGCTATATCAAGAACTCTTAGTAATATTGGTTTTTTTCACTTATTCGCCACATGAAGGATATTAAAAATGTTGCAAATATAGTTAATATTATTCTATCATGGCCTAGGAGGTGCTGTGTGGAGGCAGAGGCTTCTCCATCAAATGTCTACACAGTAATTGCTCTCATTACCCGCTTACAATTAGGCAGGAACCACACTCGATGGGCATAGGTGGTCTCACCAGAAGAGACCAGATGGTAAGAGAAGGCAAACTACAGAAGAAAACTGGCTTTAGAAGTCAGTGTATTTTGTAACAGATTGAGAGAGAAGTACAGTGAACTAGCCTTGAGACCAAGAAATACACTATTGGAAAAACCAGCCAGACTCTACAGAATTCCAAAACATACCACATCTTAGGGACTAGAACAACTGGGAGGTCAGGGATAGGTAGCTGTGAATCTGTCACAGCTTTCATCATCTACAGTCATAAAGAATATAGTTCAGGGTTCAAATTCTGGCTGGCCACTGTGGGTTCTGTGTCTTGATCAAATTACAGATATAAATTCCAATTTGTCTAATGACAACTGCGATAATATCTGTCTCATCCTTCTCTGATATTAAATATGTGTTAAAATTAAATTAGCTTATTTATTAGACTAAAATAAACACTAATGCATTAAGGCTTTTAACTATACCAATGTTGTTTACATACAATAAGGGGAGGAAGAAAGACATAATGCAATGTTTCCTAAAAGAGAGCTCTGCATGGTTCTATATAATAAGTGGTCTCAAGTTAATAAACACACTCACACACATATAAAGCATCCTGTGTTATATACTCTTATTCCTTGAAAATGTCACAAATATTTGCATTGTATTATTCTGTATCCACCTTCTACCCATCTCTTTGACTTTTCCCAGCCTCCTCCCAAAATATCTCTCTCCCAATTTCATCTCATTTTTTTTCATTATTCCATTTATTTCAATTAGTGCTGCCCATATGTGAAAGAATGAGAGGGGGAGGGGTCATTCACTGCTACCTTGGCAACTTACAGTTAACTTTATTTACAAATAAAAGCATTTCTTTCCCCCCAGCAATCATGAATTTCCAATACCTTCTCAGGTACATGTAGTTCTGGAGAAAATGTCTACCTTCTCTCTGCTGGAATGTTTTTTTCCAAGACTGAGTCTCTCTACACAGCCCTGGAACTCACTATGTAGACCAGGACAACCTTGAACTCACAGCGATCCACTTGCCTCTGCCTCCTGAGATTAAAGGCAGGTGTCACCATGCCCAGCTAAGGATGGAAGTTTTCACTGTCTGAATGTTATGCAGGCAGATAAACACAGCTTCTGTGAGTTCATGTATACAGCAGCCATGACATGTCCGGAAGGCCGTCTTTCACAGCCCCCCTTCCCAGCTACTGGCTCTTCCATTCTTTCTGTCCCATGCTCTTCCCTCATCCCCACAACGTTTTTGCTGTTTCAACACTTCTGCCCTTAGGCTGAGCATTATACAGAGCAAGGGCATCTTTAATCTGTTTGCTCTAAGTAAACTCTAGAATCTTTTTAAGGGATGATGAATTTGTGAATCTCCCAGACAAATGTAAAGGCGACAAGCACCCACCAGCCACGCAACAAGGGGAGGAGCCTCAAATGAATTGCTACCTCATGCCTTTCCCCCAAGTCAACATTGACTGAGTCCAAACATTTAGAACTTACAAAATAATTTAGGAAAAAAGAACATTGGGAAGTGTCCGGTCACTTTGCTACAGAAATAAGAGAGCTTCAATGTCACTCACTCTGTGAGCACCTTTTCCTGGAGCGACATAAAGTAATGCTCCTTCAACAGATAGGACACCAACAAGAGGCCAAAGGTCTAGCCCACCAAGCTAAACTTAAGGAACCAATGAGTTTATTGGTTACAGTTATGGAGCATGGATAAGAGGTTATCTGCCAGGACATAGATGACCTAAAGCAGCGGCATCAACAAAATGTCTCACACGGATATATGTGACAGTTTCTCCTTAGCTGCATAAATGGAGACCCTGTTGTTAACCTTCTATAGACTATGTGCAATAGAACTTTCTGCAGACAACGGGACACATGCAATTAGGGCAGAATTGCATACAGCTATCTAAGTGGTGGCAAGTTAGGGCCTCCTTCCTTGAAAATGAATAAACACCTAACAGGCCCAGGAATTAGAGTCCCTTTCAAGTAGTCATGGCTATTCTAATCAAAACAGGTGTTGTAATGTTGGAGGATAGCACTAGCCAGTAAGTATGCATCCAAACAAAGCCGTTTGTAAAACTAATGCTGCAGATTAATTAGAACTGAAAATGAGAAGTCCTGGAGTTAAGAAAAGAATATAAAATAGGACTACTCATAAATCAGGAATGAGTCAAGGTGAGAGACAGTTCAGAAATAAGGAATTGCATGGCCAATAAATGATGATTCATGATATATTGCCAGTTAAGAGTGGGCCTTTTACAGTCACTGCAACATAGTGGAAAATTGAAGCAATAAGTGTTAAAATGTCCCGCCCTCCAAGATCATTTTTGGTCTGCATTTTAAACAGTTCAGATAGGTAAACTGGGTTTCAAATAAATCACATATGGGTGGAGCTTTTGTCTCTAATCCGTGTAATGTTACAAATTCTTGAAAATTGAAACAAGCATTAAGTTATACTTCCTATTTATAAAGTGAACTTAAATACTGTATGTGTGTTTGTCCTTTCTCTATCTAAAATTCTCTGAGTAACATGGAACCATGCAGAGTTCTCACTGGGGAAACATTTCTTCATGTAGTATTCTCTGCTTTGTTCTCAAAGTTTAAGGCACGGATGTATTGCTTTTACATTGTTAGTTTAATTCAATTGGTGGTACAAACACAAATATCAAGCAAAGAATCTCATTTCTCGCTACTGTTCTTCTCTAGGTAAATTTCTTATCTCGTGTATGCTAGGTAGGAATAGCATAAAACAGGTTTATTAACTTTGACAAAGGCAATGTATTTTCTGCTTGGTCTGGAAGCTAAAATCCAGTGTTGAGGTGCAGACATCATGATCCCCTTTGTAGTCTCTCCTTGCCTTGGAGAAGGGGACCTTCTCTGTGTCCATGTCCTAATCTCTGCATATAAAGACATCAGTAGGACTGGATTGTGGCCAGAGCATATGCCCTTACTTGTCCTTAACTGTGTATTTAAAAAGCTTTCTTTCAAAGGAGAGTAATGATACAAAGTCAGTGTGTGAATTGGGGGGGGGCGGACTTCAGCACATAAAAGTTCATGTGTGACAGAAGGTTCTTGTGTGCTTGTGAAATAAGCTTAATATGGTGCCAGTGGCCTTGTCACAGGAGCAGCAGATGGCAGTTGACTTCAGGGTGTCAGCCCACCAGGAGGGAAAGCCCTGGTTGATGAATCTCAGCCAGCCAATGCCTCAAGGCCAACGATTCCAGAATGTTTGGTGCTTATCTTGTGCCTTCACAAGTTTGCTGCTGCCATTTTCTCTGGTACCTGGTATGGTGTGAATGGGTGTGGGGAGATCCCACTGCCTATGATGTAGAGTGTTTATCTCAGGGAAATATCCCGTTTTCCTGGGCATTTTTACCTGTGGATTATTATGAAGATGATTTCTTCCTAAACTGTACCATCTAATTGATAATAATAATGTTAGTTTATAAGGAGTTTTGATGAATAATACTAAGCACAAGGAAATATTACACAACAAGACCCTGTGATTTACCTAAGGAGCTGCATAGATCCCATCTCAAGTCAATGATCAAGAAAAATAATTGAGTTCCAGGAGCCAGGCTGGCTTGAATTCCTTTAATCTTAATGCTAAAAAAATGCAGACACAGGCTTTTGTGTGCATCATTAGCTGAAACAAAGTCTTAAAATAACTTCAGGTTAGATCAGATGTTTTGATAATAGCCTTGAGATGAAACATTGCAGAAAACAGTGTAAAATTCACAAGGACACATAGCTGAGGTAAAAAAAAAATAAAACCATAAAGCAGCCCAACTGTTACTAACAGATGTACTTTCTTTTCTGAGGTTGGTTGATGATCAAAAGTTATGATTGATTCCATATACTTATTCTGCCTGTGATCTCCTGATATAATAAAATTGTTGATGAGTGGGTATGCACCATAAAGAATGAGATAGATAGAAGGAAAAGATCAAGAACAAAGACATAAGGAAACATCAAGAATGAGAGAAGAAATAAAGAATACAAAAGAAGAATAAAGAAAAGGTCTGAAGGAAACCATCAAGGGAGTGTCTGTGTCTCTTCCCTTAACCCTCTCTGATAAAAAAGTTCTAGACTCCATTCCCTTTGAGCCCTGCACTCCTGGAGGCTGGTTCCCCCAAGCAGCAAAACCTGAGTACCCCAGGCAGTGAAAATACGGACTTTCAATTTTCTTGGGAGCAGGAAGATGGCTCAGTGGATAAAGGCACTTGCCACCTGACCTGAGAACTTGATTCTGATTTCTGAGATTCATATAATGAAAAGAAAGAATCCCCTTCACAAGTAGTCCTCAGACTTCTGTGCAGACTCTGGCACACACACCTCACACACATCATGCACACATGAACAGAATAAATGAATACAATAAAAATTGCACTAAGAAAACTTTGCTCAGGATATTACACTAAGAAAGCGAGCCTTCCTCAGAATTGATTTTCCTCAAGGAAGCATTCATTTTCTTGTCACTCTGTTTTAACACTGTGCCTTCTCAAGGCAAAATTAAGTGTGTCACACTGGCAGTTCGGGGCAGCACTGGGATACTGTGAGGCACATGTATTGATCCTCTGACCACAGATGCATGCATGCATGAATGAATGAATGAATGAATGAATGAATGAATGAATGAATGAATAAATGGATACAGAACGAGGCAATATCTTCTGAGGTATATAACTCTGAACAAACCAAGCAACCCTCTCCATGACTGTTTTCTCAAGGGAAAATGAAGACTCACTCATTTAACAAACACATTGTAATGGTGAGCTGAGAGCCAATTCTAGATGTTTAGACTACATTCCCTCCCCCAAATATGGGTCTACATCTAAATATGATTATAGAATATTACCAAGTGATGAGGAAAAGCAGAGCTACACTATTGAAAATGAAATGGGGGTGATATTTTGAAATACTGTGGTCAGGTGAGTCTCATCCTCAAAGGGAGATTAGAAAACTGATCCAGTACAAAGCTGGGTAGACAGAGAGCCAAGTGAAGAGGTCATTGACCCAAGCTAAATCCTAAGGCAAATGTGTCCCTTTGTTCCTTCTGTTAGTGTGTCCAGATGCTCTGCAATTATATGATTCCATACAACACAGAAGGAATATGTGTCCATGATTAGGAATTGTGTAGAACTTTTAGATTGTAAAATAAAAAGTAATGAAAGAATTGAAAAGCTAGAAACCTGGATGTTGGCTATTGTTTGTTTCCCAAAGTATTTAATATACTTTAGCCTATGATGAAAAGAAAAAAAAGCAGTAGGTTGCTGTCATAAATAAGTGTGAATGTCCTTGTGTTTAAAGTACACACACTCATCCATTCTGATATAGAAGCATGTGCTAGGTAAACAATAAGGTAAGCACTTTTGAACTTATGTTTCCTATATCAGTTGCCTGTAATTTACATTGAAGAGCTCTGTAATTAGTAAGCAGTGAGAAAATGATAAATTGTTTGGAAAGAATACTTAGGTAATTCTTAGTTCATGGCACTGATAAGAAAATACCATTTAAAACCATCAGATGAATCTCTGAAGTTTAGAATACAGCCCTGCTTTAGTATATGAATTATGCATGGCCTGCAGAACTTTATTTGATATGTTATACATCTGTGCCTTCTAGACATTTCTAGAAGACCTCATATAAATTTAGGGTTGTGTAGTTGTCAGAAACAGTGAAAGTGAAAGAACCTTCTTAATATTTCACAAGAGAAATCCTTACCACCTGAAGTGTAGGAGATATGAGTCCGACTTGTTTACACTCTAAACAGTGAGTAAACAACCAAAGCTTGTAAATGTTTTCTTCAAACAACCCATGTAAGTATAATTGATTTTATATAATTTTATCAATAACAAATGATCATGAAGTAAATATACTAGTGTAGTTATTTTTGATAAAGCACAGAAATAAGGTTTAAAACGTTACAGTGTTACAATTATTTGGAGTTTTTAGTAACTTATGAAAGCTATATAGGAACAAACTATCAGTATATATTTGAAATATGTGATTTTTCTTAAAATTCCTAGCATAGTCAATTTCTTTCTCTCTTATTTATCTCCCAAAATAATTAAGTTTAGTATATAAAGAGAATACTATGTAATTAAATTGATCAAAATATGTGTATCTTAACTCCTCATCTTTGATAAATGCTCATGCTAGCCCTGTTTACTTGTTTTCGCTTGTTTTGAGTTGAAGTTTCATATATCTTAGGTTGGAAAGCTGGGATGGTATGTAGAGGAGGATGAACTTGAACTTCTGATCCTCCTGTGCCCGCATACTTCTTAAGTGCTGGGATTACAGGCATGCACCATTATGATGAGTTTCATATTTGTCCTTTTCTTAGCAATATTTCAAAGTGTTTGCTATAGTAGGTGGGTTTTCTGACTACATAGCTGTGTACATCACTAGAGACACTCAGAACACTATGGTTGGGTTTCTGCAAGTCTTCAAAAATCCAAATGTTAAAGTTGTGGTCCTCATCCACAAAGGACAAGTCTTGGGGGGAGGCGTTAGATCACTATAGGGGCACTCTGAGGGGAATGTTGAGGCCCACACCACTTCTCCAACTCCCTTAGCTTTCTGGATGCATGCTCACCATGAGGTGAGAAGATTTACTCCGCCTCATGGTCTCCAAATCTTTGCAGGCCCAAATGAACAAAAGCAACCCACCTAAGTGGCGTGCGACTCCTAGGTAAGACAGATCTCTAACACTGTGGGCTCAGATAAAACTGTCATCATATTAAGTTATCTCGAGCACTTGGTCACAGTGATTCAAATCTGATTAACACACAAAGAATCAGCAGAATATAGTGCAATGTTACGTGTAAGAAAGGGGTTGCAGGGTATTTCCACCCTGACTGTGAGCAGCAGGCTCGATCTTAGGTGCAAACTCTAATTTCCGTATTTAAAAGATGAAATGTCACCTTTCATTAGGAAGCATGGGTTCACAAAGAATGCCAGACTTGGCCTCAGTGCTGACCTCCAGAGCACAGGAAGCTCTCTACAGAGTCAGTGAGTCTGGACAGTCTAAGGCTGAAACTAAATGGCTAAAATTATGTCTACAGGACCTCAGAATCAGGTCGTGTTTTCTGTGTTTAGGGAATGGACCAGAGAACAGTTCCTTAGCTGAAATCCTTATCTTTTCTTGAAAATACCAAAGCATTGAATTTTTGGTAACTTTGCAATACTGTGATTTGGGCATGCTACACCCATTTCATCAGATTTTTAGGAAGTCATTGAAAATTACACACACGAACATATACAATGACAGGTAATTACAATCATTTTCTTCCCTGCCTTCCAACTACCTCTATATCCCACCCCTAACCCATTGCCCCCCCCGAGTCCACTCAGTGCTGCACATATGTGCCTGACAAGGGAACTTAAAGGAGGCAGGGTTTATATTAGGCCTTGGGTTGAGTACATCATTGAGGGGAACGCGTGGCAGGGGCTGGGGCGTTGGAAGCACGGGGCAGATCAAAATTAAACGAGCAGAGCTAAAGCAGGTTGCGAGTTAAGAATGCAAAGGCTCACCTTACTGAACTTTGTCCGACATCTGGAACCTGAGGCTTGAAAGTTTTGTCACTCTCAAAATGTTGCCACCATCTGGGTGCTCAAACATCTGTATGTGCCGGGGGTCGGAGCCTTTTCCATTCAAACCGTAATGCCCACCTTAAGATAATGATGAAGATGAACTGACTCTTCTTCTGTTGTGTCAAAATGCTTTGTAAATGAGGAATATTTATCTAGTTCACATACATAATTTCAATATTCAAAATTATGGTGAAAGACACAGTGCTTGTTAAGAATAGGGATTACATGAAAATCTTTGTAGCTTCTGTTCAATCAATACAAAACCGCTGTAAAATCATCTTTTAAGTTTTCCTGTCTAGTTCTATAGGGGTTGTCAAAGATTTTTCATATCTATCTCTAGTCTCTTTATGGTTATTCCTGAAGACTGGTATTCACATGTGTGTAAATATGCATGAGAAGGGCACATAGAATTAATATGCCCTTGTAAAAGAAACAAACAAAATCAAAAACTACATAAACCACCCAAACCTAAAGAGGTCAAAATTAAAGACAAAATCCTATCCCTTGTTTAGCAGTTTTGTATGAATTGGAACCTTCCCTGTGAGGATGGGGGAAGTTCATGAGATCCAGTTAAGTACACTGTACGTATCTGGGAAAACTGAAACAGACAAGATTCTCAAGGAACCCTCCCCAAGGTTACAAAAGCAATAAATGATTGTGGGGGGGGGGAGACTGGGGTGCTGCAGGGACTCTGACTAGCCAATCAGATGAAAGAAGACTCTAATGAAAGAGCAGCCTGAAGGACTCTGTCAGACCTGTAGAGCCATGTCATTGAGTCCCCTGTGATTCTGTAAGTAATCCCTCACCCATAGTCCTGAGAGCTGCCGCAATAAACACGATCATTTACCAAGCTGGACTTTGCTGCACCCAATACCTTTATTTCTTCTGGGTTCTACTGGGTAATTAGAAAGGAGTATGCCACGTCTCCCCAGGGAAGAATCATACCACAGTGTAACTGCTAAGTATGAATTCACAACAGTGTAACTGCCAAGCGTGAAGTATTAGAAGAAACTAGAATTTAGTTAATGATATTGCAATCAGTGAATGCTAGAAGGAAAGATGGCTTAAGAAAAAACAATTTTTAATTATGCATCAATCAACCTGTCTGCTACTAAAAATAAGGAAGTCTAAGAAATTATCTTCGTGTTCTGTAAAACTAGACTTTTCCTTCAGATTTTAAAATAAAACCCTAAGGTTGAATGTTAGCAGTGTCAGCCTAGGGGCACACGAAGAGAAAAGAAGAGCCTGGGGAATTTCCTAGACAAAAGTATTAGTAAGTTACGTTAATACCTAAATTATATAATTGCATATCTGATTATTGGTCCCCAAAAAACAAATATACACCTATGGTGTGGAAGGTCCTTCTGTCTATGTGTTGCTTTTATTGGTTAATGAGTAAAGAAGCTGCTTTGGGCCTAGCAATGCAGAACAGAGCTAGGTAGTAAAAAACTAAACTGAATGCTGGGAGAAAGGAGGCAGAGTCAGTGAGTAGCCATGTCACCCTACTGGAGACAGATGCCAGAACATTACCCAGTAAGCCACAGCCTTGTGATAATACACAGATTAATAGAAATGTGTTAAATTAAGGTGTAAGAGTTAGCCATTAAGAAACTAGAGCTAATGGGCCAAGCAGTGATTTACTTAACACAGTTTCTGTGTTATTTCAGAAATCTGGTCATCCAGAAAACAAACAAGTGGCCTCCTACTACACACCTACATATATATAAGTATAGATATGTAAAAGTAAAATAAGAAGAATTTTTTTCCTATATAATTCTGCATCATTTAGAGAAAGACTTTGTAACATGTCAACCAACACAGAAATAGAAAGCACATATGCAAAAGACAGTGTGGAAGAGTTGAACAAATATACAATTCTAAACTCCAAACTCTGGAGATGATAGATTAAAGCATTCCCTTCTGAGGATAAAATAAGCAGGAAACCTGATCTCTCATGGTGAACACCTCAGAACTAGGAGAAGACAGAAGAAGAATCCAAAGAACTCGGGAAGTAGCAAGGGGAAGTTAATGGTAACCTTGGTCACAAAGCTGTAGCTGGTTGCTAAAAATCTGTTCCACTCTTCACTACACGGTTGTGAACTTCAGCATGGGCTTGCAGTGGGGAGGGTTGCCTTACAGAGTCAGGGCCAGGGAAGAAGCAATATTCTGTAGAGCAAAAGGTAGGGAGAACAGAGGTGAGCACAGGCAGAAGGAGAAAGACCTATCAAGTTGCAAAGATTCTTAGACAGTTGGGGAATGAGCACATACTGAGAAGATCTTTGAGAAGTAGGAGCACAGGGAGAAAGAGCCTGCATCCAGCAGGTGATGGGCAAAGCCAAGGCAAGGACACAGTTTTTTATAGAGCAATAGCTTAGCCCTCTGAAAGTCCAAGTTTTTGCCTTGAAGAATACTTTCCTATACAGCTAAATACATGGTTTATAATTAAATTCTACAAAGATTATTTCTGCAAACAGACTTTCAAGTATATTGCTAATAAGTGTCTGATTTAATGGAGTGCCATGCTGGAGGTTAAGGACAACCCAATTTAGTAATGGCATTGAATCTGTGATCCTGTCATTTTGCTCAAATTACATTAGGGAGCTAAATGTGGGTGCTTCCTGTTCTCCTCCATGGTGACTGTTTAGCAAAGCCCAGGATTATAGACAGTGCTTAGTGTCAGGGTTTTAATCACTTACTATAACTCTTCCTCGCATTGTGAGAATGGTTTATTATTAAACTCTTCCTAGAAACCCAGAGTCATGGCACAGGTTACAGAGACATCAATTTCAGATCACTCATTTCATTACAAAGAAACTGCTTGTAATAGAGATAAAGTATATAAATTTCTGAATATTCCTGGGAAGAAAGAGGCAAAGACATTCTTCTGTACAATTCCTGCATGACTCTGAGAAGAAGATTTGTTAAAAATGATCAAGAAAGTTGCATTTGGGTTTTTAAACAAGATTTTGACTAAGTGTTTGAGGATAGGAGTGAAATTCATGGTGGAAACAGAGGAAGACCCTGGATCATGAGCATCCTTAGACAATCCCCTGGACCCAAGGAGCAGGCTGAGAGTGTGAGAAGAGCCCTTGGGGAGCCTAATGTAGAATGAGGAGGTGGGTGTGTAAGCCATCTGCCCATTCTGACTTCACAGCTCCTGGTGTTAGTCTTCAATTCATTTAAATATTTTTTAATATTTAATTAATACTTTTAATAGAAGCACACAAGTATATTTGGTGTGGTACTTTGATATGCATGTGAAATATTTGCTCTTAATCTATATATCCCCTGGAAGTAGGCTAATGGTTCCTCTTCACTTGTTACTATCAGAAGGATTTTGAATCTTTACTTTCAGTAACTTAGTTTATTAAACATTCAAAAACATGCATAATGATTGGATTATACAAGACTTAAATTCTATTAACTGTTAACCCTACTTTATTTCAACTAGCTCTTAAAACCCATCCACAAAATTCCTAAATATTCAATCTATCTTTAAAAAGTCATTTTTCTACTAATAGATTTTTTTATTATTTTTGGTTTTTCGAGACAGGATTTCTCTGTCACTTTGAAGCCTATCCTGGAACTAGCTCTCATAGACCAGACTGGCCTTGAACTCACTGAGATTCGCCTGCCTCTGCCTTATGAGTGCTGGGATTAAAGGCATGCATCACCACTGCCTGGCTCAGATAGTCATTCTTACAAAGAACTTTGCAAATTAGAAAAATATTATTTAAATGCTGTATCTTACTAATAAATAATACATTGGACTTTGATATGTTTTGAAAAACCTATAATGACCTTTCCTAATAGAACGCTTTTGATAGCTCAGCTTCCATGTGAAGATCCCAAAGGATTCCTTGCCATTTGTCATTAAGTATTTAGAATTTATATTGAGATTTTTGGGGTTTGGGGGTTTTTTGTTTATTGTTTTTAGATTTTTTTCAAGACAGGGTTGCTCTGTAGCTTGGGAGCCTGTTCTAGAGCTCATTTTGTAGACCAGGCTGACCTCCAACTCATGGAGATCCTCCTGTCTCTGCCTCCTGAGTGCGCGGGATTAATGGCATGTGCCACCATCACCTAGCCTTAAAGCTAATGGGCATAATAGTACTGTTTAACATCCTAAATGGATCCAACTTTAGCTAGTAAGTTCTTACTCTTTACTGCCAATAAGATACATAGAGCAGACACTGTGACATTACAGAGAGAAGAATCTTGTGTGTTTCTTGCACACACACATACACACACACACACACACATCCATGAAGACAGGTATGTAAGTGGTCAAGGCACCTCCAGTTGTATTGGGAAAACAAGCAAGAAGATACAGTTTAGAAAAGCAATCCAGTTAACCACAGCATCAGGAACAACCTCTGAACAGGCTTCTAAGAAAGCAGATGTTTGAGATTTGAAAATCATTTAATCATTTAAGCAGCTGATTAACCAGAGACCTTTTCCCTACTTTACACATACCTTCCTTGAAGTGATAATTCCAGGTAGCAGTTCCAAATGATGTCTGGCAGTACACGGCTTTGTTTCTTCTGCTCACATGTAATCACCTGCTTTAGCCAGTTGCCTGCCGCAGGATACTTATGCATAGACACTGGAGGATTTCCCAGTGCGTTGCTTGGTTTATCCACACCAGAGGATTATGGCTGATTCCCCTAGGCCTTTCTATCCTTTCTTTTGCTTAAACTGAATTTTCCTTTAACGATTCAATGGGTCGGATTTTGTGACGATGACCCTTGCCACTCCTACCGCAGCAGTTTTAAAGATGGATGTTTAAATGTGCGGTTGTGGAACTGCTGGTGATTGACACAGTATAATTATACAGTGTAGAGTACAAAGGTAATTTTTTTTAGTTCTTGAAATGTTGCTTCTATAAAAAAATTATATGCCTTTGCCAGGAAGTTGTATCTTTCTTTAGCAGTATATGAAAAATGTGGGAAATGAAAATTCCCAACGTGATTCATTTCTCTGGCAGAAGAAAAAAAATATGGCCACAGTCTGTCCTCTTGGAAATGATCATGCCACCTGTATTTTTTAATTAAAATATTTTGTAGCTACATTTTGACTGGTGCACCACAAGGCACTAATCTATTAAAATAAAACCCATGCTTGTATAAGCACTTTGATAAGTTGCCATGGGAGGCTGGGAACTGTCAGTTTGAAAACACTGTACTCTATAAGGCATCAATAGACTTCCTCTATAGCATCATCTACAAAAACTTAACTTCCACAAATGTCATTATAAAATAAAGAGAAAGGGAAAGAATCTACAAGTCTTTACAGCAAATAAAATCAAATTCTTGTTTGTAAAGGTGTTGAAATAACATTAGCATAACTAGGAACACAAATATCAAGCGTAGGATCCGCCTTTCTTACAATGACCACCTATCACTAGTCAAGGGGTGATTGTTCCTTTTATATTCATTACTGTAAGAACAAGAGCAGCTCTTTCTAATGACAGTTATTTTTGAAACCCTAAATGATTTCATGTTAGTGTGCAAGAAACTTGAAAACGATTCATCTGGCCAAGGTCAGTACCGAGTTTCCAGTCTCTGTGGAGGACATTTCACAAAGGCTGTATAACCACAGACATTTGCTATAACATCATCTGCTTGAGACGCTCTTGAAGACCGGCTCTCAGATGGTGCAAATCATTTCAGTGCCGGATACGATTAATGTAGAGGGAAAAGCACAAGCTAGGAAGAAAGGAACGAGTAGACAAGCTAGTAAAAAGAACAAAGGGTGGAATAAGTCCTCGGGAAATAGAACATACAAACCTGGAGGGAAAAAAAGAAATCCAAAATGGAAGGATACAAGTTAGTATCTCTGAATAAAAACAAAAAACAACACCATCAACTGTGTTTTAGAGTTCTTCATGTGTTAATGAGACCTTCCGTGAACTTTGAAGTTGATGGAGCATCTTTTCAAAATCCTACCCCCAAGTGACTAGAGGACGTCAAACCTCTTCAAATCACACATGTGTTCCTTAGATTTACATTCTGGGGCCAGACTGGTAATAATAGTTCATGAAGGAAGGAGAGTGGGTAAGGCCCAAGGGAGGCCAGTTAGCTCAGTAGGCAGTGATGGCAGAGGAGTAGTTATCTACTGACGGTTCGGGAATAAACAGATGTTGTTATGTCTGAGCATGGGTCTGTGAGACATGTCAGGGTAAGTCTACCAGAAGAAGATGATCAAAGTCAACAGATGCCATGATAGGCCCTGAAAGACAGTGAGTCTCCTTCTGATCACAATGTTGGGTGCCATATATGAGAATGCGGACTAGGGCATTTCCATAATATCTGTGTAAGTAAATGGCAGGGTGAACTAAGATGGGAGCGTCCAGATGAAAAAAAAAGCTTTGTGGTGAAGGATGGGGACTAGACAAAGAGATGGACTTTTTGTTCCATTTTGTTCAAGGTTTTTGAGAGAGTATCTTTGCTATGCAGCCTGGGTTAACCTCAAATTAGTGATCTTCTTGCCTCAGCTTCCCGAGTCTTGGGAATTATAGGCATAGGCATGTACTAATCGCTGTGCTTGTAATTTTAAATGCTACTTAGATATCCCCTGAATTTCAGAAGCTGAAGCCTTGACTTTTAGTTCAGTGCCAAACGGTGTATCTAGTTGGATTCTTTAGAAATAGATGATCTGTAAAGTCATGGGTCATAAATGACAGGCCATGGAATGAATTTAGCTAAAGGAGCAATCAAAGACCATGCCCTGGCTTCATCAAATATGCAAAATTTAAGAAATAAGGAAGAAAAGGATGTTCAGTCATACTACAAGGACATTTGTTCAGCCATGTTTATAGCAGCATTATTTGTAATAGCCTGAACTTGGAAACAACCTAGACACCCCTCAACTGTAGAATGGATAAAGAAAATGTGGTATGTTTACCCAATGGAGTACTGCTCAGAGGTAAAACACAATCACATCTAGAAATTTGCCTGCAAATGGATGGAACTAGAAAAAAAAACATCCTGAGTGAGGTAACCCAGACCCAGAAAGATGAACATGGTATGTACTCACTCATAAG
>LOEQ01002041.1:122759-153095 GCA_001685075.1 Bramus lutescens | reverse complement strand
GACAGACAGACAGACAGACAGATAGATAGATAGATAGATAGATAGAGATAGAGATATAGCATTTATGTGTAAGTACGAATATAGTGCATCTTTCCATTTCAGATTTACCTGAAGTCACATATTTAGTAGTATTAGTGTCTAAATGTCTGATCTATGCACTTTTCATAAATTGAGTTTATATGAAAGATTAAATATGTCAGAAAACTTCACCACTATAATTTTTCTCTGTCAGAATTTCAACGTTTTAATGCACACAAATCTAGAATGAATATGCAGTTAAGAAGGAAGCTCCTGTTTGGTTCA
Source organism: Bramus lutescens (assembly GCA_001685075.1). Classification (NCBI taxonomy): domain Eukaryota; kingdom Metazoa; phylum Chordata; class Mammalia; order Rodentia; family Cricetidae; genus Bramus; species Bramus lutescens. The sequence continues at coordinate 152,792 of LOEQ01002041.1, read as the reverse complement.
TAGGCTAGAGTAAAAGTCAGAGAGGAAGGTACAAAATAGAGCACATGAGATATGGAAGAGTGTCCAAAAACACATACCGCATATCTTTATCTCCTCTGTAACAAAATACTTGAGTTAGTCAACCTCCAGGAGAGAGCATTTCTAAGACCTCAGTCCTCGGTCACATGGTTCATTGCTTTGGAACAACACAGCAACACATTTCAGTAGAAATCACTGGACAGTACCCAGCTGTCTATTCATACTAGAAGCAACTAGGCAGAGAAAGGGCCTAGAGCATGCCCCAATGACATACTTCTTACAACAAAGTCCCACCTCTGCAAGCTATGCTAATGACTCCATCAATGGACCAAGCCATTGATGAATAGAAACAGTCAGGAACCAACCTGTAACGTCCACCTTGAGGACTGCTGCACTGGAAATAGAGTACAGAGCTTTGGGGCCATTTCACAAGCCCATCTGGCAGTTTCTCAACTGTTCCAGGCTTGAGAACTAAGAGCTGGGACTGTCACATAAATCACTTAAATAAACTGGAAAAAAACGACACTGTCACAACTACCAACAGGAGTGCAAATGATTTTTATTTTAGGAAGAGAAAGACAGGAAAAAAATACTATCTCAAATTCCATGCAATTTTATTTACTGCTAGCAACTATGCAGTTAAACAAAATCATACTTTCAAAACTCACTTTCTTTTCCCTTTTGAAACTATGTAAAGTTGGTTCGTACAATGCAATTATATTTTAGAACAGGCTTATGAATTACTTATGATAATGATGTGACTTCGGATGTATAAGCACAAATGAAATATTCAGTAGTTAGCTACTAGTAAAGGTTACATTGCAAGAATTTGACAAAACCTTTTCTTTCTTTAAAATAATTAAAAGCAGAAAAACATAAGCTTCCTTTGACTTTCTCCATCTTTCCTTCCGCACCCATAAATAATTCAAAGTCACAGTCACATATGCTAGTGCATGACTGTAATCTTAGCACTAAGAAAGCTGAGGCAGGGGGATCAGAATTTCAACACTAACTTGGGATACTAGAAAGACCTATCTCAAGATGAAAAAAAATAGAATTAAAATGATCTCTCTAGTCTTGTGAGAGATCTGCTTTTGTCATAAATGAGATCCTAGGGGCAATCTACAACACAGAAAGTGGGTGACTGATTGAATGAATTAAAACAAGCTCTAACATGTTATCCTGGTATCATATCACATCGGGTACAAGAATTAGCTCATTTCACTACTAACAAAAATAATATACCTTAAAGTGAACTGAAGAGATAAGCTAATGGCATGATTATTTGTTATTTGGGATAATGTGCTGTATAAAATGGATTGTGATCTCTCCTTTGAAGTTTGTTTCTTGTCTTTATGAAATGGTATGTAAATTAAATCAATTTTAAATGTCAGTACTCTTTGCAATGTTCAAATGTGCTTCTGGGGGGGGGGCAGAAATATCTTCACTGAAAAACACTTAAATTTTTCAAGCATGAGAGATAAAAACTTGAAGATAATTTAGGATTAGTTGGAAAATCAGAACAAAAGGTATGCAACAGAAACACAAAACCCAAAAAAGTTACTTGAAGTTCTACAGCTAGATAGGATTCCATCTGGGAACAAGAATGAGTTTGCAGCACTCCATGGGATTCCATGACCAGAATTGCACCTGCTCTGACCTTACCATGTGAGTCCATGTGAGCATCTCAACGACAGCTCCAAAAGTCTGCAAGACACATTCTCCAAAGGGTAAAATATTAAACTTCATTTAAATGCAAACTAGCAACCTGACAAAAGATTCATTTAAAGAACAAATGACGAGTAACAAGGGGATCAGATGTTAAAATTGGTCCAAATGACAATAATCAGTATTCTACATTCACTATACGACAAATATAGTTGCATATACTATGCAATGGACCTGTAGCATTCACACTGGGATCAACTCCAACCATTTAAATGGTATCTCTTAAAAAAGAAAAAAAAATCCAACATTCCAGCCATACAAATAAATTCCTAAGCGCCAGCCTAAAGAATCAGTGGGTCCTCAGAGTATTCAGTAGTGAATCCAACATTCTTCTGGAAGGGCCTTCAGCTAACCAGCCTGCCTTATTTTTTTTTTCATTCTTCCCATTCTCCTCCGCCAACTCCTCTTCTTCTTCCCTGCTTTTAGAGATGCTTCCCAGTTATGAATTACTTTTCCTGAAAATGCCCATGTGGTATGGTGAAACCCATTCAACAGATATTCTATACCCAAACTGTACTTCTGTCTTCTAGAATGACAATATCCTAGTGCCACTCTGAGACTTCACAGATTACTGTATCTTATATGCTTGCAAGACTGCTGCATCTGTATCCCATAGCATCAAGTTTGGTTTCAAAAAATAAAAATAAAATAGGCAAGAATTTGGCCCTTCTGGTATGTATGTATTCTCACAGCAGAGAGCAGAGAATCATTTTATACCAGAATTTAAATCATCTTGCAATAGCCTTTGTCTTCTTTGTCAGAACGTGAACTTGCCCCTCATTGGGGGAGGTCATGGACGTAAGAAACTGTATTAGTTTGGCCACTTTTCAGTTCAGGGTAGAGGCAGCTAGCCAGTTACACAGACAGTAACAACTACTTTGGTACAAGTTCATAAACTGCAAGTAAGAAGACAAAGAACAATGCTACCAGGAAATATTTCTTCCCCAAACTCAACGAAGAAAAAGGAGCTAAGGACTTCAGTAAGGAAGAACAGTTGTTACAGTCCTAGACAGTCCACCTCTGGATTACATGTAAGGAATAAAAAATAAAAGCAAAATAAAAATAAAAATTTCCCATATTTAGGGCAATGTTATGTATGTGTTCAGGTGTATCAGTTTAATGCAATTTCTAACCAATCCAAGCCTGTATTTCTGAGTCACTGTCATCCTTTTACCATGACTCAGCAAGCACTTTTTAGACTCGAAACTCTTATTCTGAAGTGAGGAACACTGAATGAAAGAAATTAACAGATGGTAGGGCTAATGACAGATTCTTGGAACAGATACCCAGTCTCACTTGGCTCTGGTGCAGTCATACATAAGTGTTCTCACTCCCTCACAGGCAGGTTGGCCAGCTTCCCCTGTGCTACTGACTCAGCCCAGGGTCCAAAGCCGAAGTTGATGTTCTACTGTGTTCAACATTCAAGAAACAAATTCCAGCTAAGAATTCAATAAAGCTCTTCCGTAGGGTTTTCGGTTTGATTTAATTTCTTCCCACTCTCAACTTTCAACCAGGGGATGTTTCAGAGAAAACGGTGTAAAAATGCACTGTTGTCAGATCAAGGGGTGCATATGCTAGTTCGCGATGGCACTTGCATCATTGTCAGATCAAGGGGTACAGATGCTGAGTTCCCTTTCCTTCAGCCGAGTCAACTTGATTCACTTTCCAGCATTGATTTTGTTCTATCCACATATATATTTCAGCATGGTTCACTAAAATACAAAAACGCTGTTGTAAGAGGGATGTTTTATCTATAGCTTGGATGCAATCTGTGTAATGGTCTGTTTTGTCCCTTTAAAGAGACAAGTCCTACCCACTACCCCCCTCAAGATGTAGCTTCTCTTTCCCTTCCCCTCCCTCTTCCCTCTTTCTGTTTCTCTCTCTCTCTCTCTCTCTCTCTCTCTCTCTCTCTCTGCTTCTCTCTCCTCGTCCCCCTTCTCCCTCCCTCTGCCGTTTCCCCTTCCCTTCCCTAACCCACTAAAATAAATATCCAACCTCACTCTGCACAGCCAGCTGATAGGGTCTCTGTCTCTCACTCGATGTGTCTCCTCTGCCTGGGACCCAGTGCCCCTCCTGGCTCACTGCCTGCTGCTGCCCCACTAGGAACAGTGCCATTTTATTTTTACCATTAGGTACATATCACTGCTACCTCATTTTTTCTTTCTTATTTTTCCCCAGCATCTTATATTAACATTATAATGTAAAATACAATGCAATTTTAAAAGTCCCACAGTCTGCCCTGCTGTAGGCCAAAGCAGCTTTATTCATTAGACAATGGTATTCACAGCATACAGAGAGGAATCACACATCAGAGTGGTTTTAATTTGTTTTTCTCAGATTGTTAGGGATAATTAACATTTTGAGGTGTTTTTTAGCCATTATTCTTCCTTATTGTGTGAACTACCTATTCCAATCCTGGGTCTATTTTTCAAATAGGTCATTTGTTTTACTGACTCTCTTTGTATAGGTTGGTTTTTAAAGCTCTGTTAGAAGTATGGGTGAGAAAAATATTCTATTCTGTGAGCTTCTTTTTCATCGGGTTGGTTGTTTCTTTAGCTATGGAGACACATTTTAATTTCAGCAAGTCCCACTTGTCAATTATTGGTCTTAATTCTTGGGAAATCAGAGTCCTATTCGGGAATTCCTTTCCTACAGTTATATCATGTTGGGGGTTGCCTATGTTTTCCTCTATTGGTTTCAGTGTTTCAGGTTTCATGTCTAGGTCTTTAATCCCGTTTCTCTACTTCTTTGGTTTCTCTCTATTTCAGCTGTCAACACCCTAGGAATCAGGGGTGGAAGCACCAACGCAGCTGCCAGATTCAAAGAAAGGAACAAGAGTTGCTGGACTTCTTGAATACAAACCTGTTCTCACCCACAGGGAAACATTTAGCAAGAAGGTAAGCACCACAAGCTTAGGTAGGTATGCTGATGCATGAACACAGCATGAGCTCTTTTCTGAGCATTCATCACAGTAAATGGCAGACATCAGTGGTGGATACAGATAAGAGTAGGGATTCCTCCATAATCTCACAAGCAGCATCAGCATTTGTTCAGGCATTTAAATTAAAAAAAAAAAATCTCAAGAGTACAGGACTCTTTCTAGAGCATGCCTGGTCAGCAAGACTTGACTAAAGCTGGCTCCTCTGGTAATAGATCAGAATCTCTTATTTAGTAGGTATGCTATTTTGAAAGACAGATATCTGTAAGATAATTATGTCTGTCTACAGACCAGTAAGGAAATGTGTGTGTGATTATGTATTCATGTATCTAATCTGACACATTAATCTAAATAATATCTCACTGAAATGATTTTGTTACATTAAGTACTTAAGAAAATTAGATGCTTGCTATATAAAAAGGGCATTTATTTTCTGAAAATTATAAAACTAATGAAAAAGAAATAAAAATCTCTTTTAATATAATAGACTGATTTTTAAGATGCATGATTACATTCTCCCAGTACTACTAGTGGGTAATATATTTTTTAGAAAAATTAATCATTCATTGCTGAAAAGACAAGATTTTGGGTATCCATTTATCAACATATAATATTTTGTAGCAATGAAATATATAAGTAACTTCTCTATGAGCTAATTTTGTGTGTTAAACTTGTAGTGATATGTATGCTTTGTCACATACAAGCACTATGCTACCTGAAAAGTACTCTTTGGTTGTACTATAGAAATAATGATATCAATACAACTTCATACAACTCTTCATCAAATCTCTCTTATGCTATGATGATAATGAGGCAGTAGATTTCACTTACTCTCTGGCAATTTGAAAAATGTCAGATTGAAATCATGGTCAACTGTGTATGCATTATTAGAGACTAGCATTCACCCTGGCTTAGGATATGTTGCCTTCACTCTAACCAATGGCAACTTCAGCTACACAGCTTTTACATACCCAACCACTGTTTGAGATCTTTGCTGAAGAAATTCGGTTTATGCTAAGACTTTTAACAAGATACAGTTGGCATATTTCTCTTCTAGAAATTTGATTGGGATTAGGACATACCAAGCTAATTATCACAATCAAAACTCAATCCTCTGGACTATTAATTTGTGAAAGGAGACACTAGTGAGGCTTGTTGCCATTACAGGGCACTTGCAGCTACTGCTTTGTGTTTCTTAACACAGAATCTCTACGACCAAAGATTATCTAGTTGTCCCGCTGTAGAACACACATTCATATCTGATACAGTTCTGTGACAAGGAATAAACTTTAGTCCCCTAAAGTTCTTTTCTTTTTTTGTTTTGTGCTATTGTTTCTTTGTTTTTCCTGCTTATACAGAGGAACTACAGAGTGCTCCTGGGTGTACACCTTGTAGTAATAGTAACAGAAACCGTAACAAAGAACTGTAGAACAGAAAGTTCTAAATAGAATGAAAGACAGGTATTGTTTATATCTCCCTATAAAAAGGTTACACAATGCTGTTAAAGTCAAATAATTCATTTGAGGAGAGAAAAGGGAGGGCATTGATATTTAATAATCAGTAAACAAATCATAACATTTGTAAAAGAGCCATCATGACAATGATGTTGGTAGGCAATGATATTGCACCAGGGTTACAGTCAGCATATAACCAAGGCTTTGTAGCTTGATTAGCTGAATTCTTACTTTTTAACAGTATACTTAATTTATACTATTTCCACGGTTAAATATGAAATGCAGTATACTTTTGAGGAACTTAGCAACCAATGGGGGAAATTCTTTAAAAGACACCATTAGCTTCCATCTGGTAAGTACAACAATAAGAATTAAAGCAGTGCCACAGTGCCATTCCTTTCTGTAGAAAGTCTTGATAAAAGATATTCAAGTAAATTGTTAAAATATTGAATAAGGTGAATTAACACCCAAATCATATTAATTTGCTAATAGAGTTTCTCATGCAAACAATACTTTCTAGATTGTTTAGAAAGAATGTGACTTTTAATAGACCATTAAATGTCATCTAATAATGGAACTTGATAACCAAAGAATTCTAGTCTGTTGGCAAAAAAAAAATCAAAAAACAAACAAACAAAACCCCTTATACTGTACCCTAATGTCGGATTCCACATAGTGTCCTGCACCAGCCCTCATCCAAAGGACTTGGCTTTTCTTCTACCACTACACCCATTTGCTGCTGCCATACTATGCTGCTATAGTACAAAGACTGCCTACATCAAAAGCTTCCCTCAGGTTACCATGAAATCAGCACTTTCTAGTCTTCTTACTCTTCCCAGCTGATCACCTTCTGAACTAATTCCTTGTTTCATTTTTACTAGACTTACACAAGAGGCAAGGGAAATAGGGAAATTCTGCATTCACCTATTTGAATTTTCAACTGAGAAGGGTTTAGTAAGTAGAGAGAGGTTGCCATGAATATTCAGGATTCTCACATACACAGTATAAACTGTTCGTGAGAAATAAGGAGGAGGAGATAACAGGATGAAGAAACAGCCAACAATGTTCCTGACACACAGAATGGCATGGAATATGAAAGAAATATTATCCTTGATTTCAGGATAGTAGGCACAAGAGAATAGCCATAACCTACAGAGGGAAAGGCGGAGAGAGGCTGTAATGTCTACTATACATGACAAAACCAAAGTGTTTTGTTCCAGGCATGATGAGAATTTCTGAAAAATAGATCACATGGGAAGGATGCTCTGAATTCTATATTCCTACATACATATGCTTGTGGTGAAGTAAAATTATCTTTGAACAGAATAAGTCATAAATATATGCGAAGAGTCTTGAAAAGGATAAATTTGGATTTCTGGAAATGAATGCATTTGTGTCAGCTAAAATTTGTGTATGATGTCCAGTTAGGAAACAGCAGACAGCAGATTGTGTTACATTATCATCTTCCTTTCAAAATAGAAAATGTGGAGATATTACAAGCTGTGTGTGTGTGTGTGTGTTTAAAATGTAAGTATATATACATAAGTTGAGATGAATTTAAATTTTAATGAGGAAAGAGACATTCTGTGATGAGCAGATGTCTACAGGCTATTTTCTTCCCTAATAGCATCATCAATGCTGGGTTCAAGTTAAAGATCAATTGAGTCTGAAGTCCCTGCTGTGACTTCTACTCATTTTTACCACCTGGTTTTCACACATTTTTCAATTCCTTCCCCTGAGGATGGGATGAGTTATGCCACGAAACTTACCAAGTCAGACTGACACCGTGTGTCTTGTTCTCAAAGTTTTTCAAAGGCTGTTTCTGTCTGACGTTCTCTTGCTCATAACTCAGGAGAGAAGTTACTTTTTTTCCTGAGTTATTGCTGTAGACAAACTGATTTTTTGAGGGGTCATATCCTGTGGAGCATCATGTGGGGTAGTTTGGAAGTGGGTCTGGGGCCAGTCAAATCTTCCATTGATGCCACAATCATTAGAGTGTTAAGATTTTAATGCAAAATCACAAAGGACCTTGAGCCAGAGAAACCAAAGTAAAAAATTCCTAATTTTTTGACACATTGATGTATGATACAGTTTTGCTTTCTTAAGCTGTTAAATTGTATAATAATTTGTTATGTAGCAACAGATAACTTCTGCGACAGTTTTTTTGTTTGTTTGTTTTGTCAAGGGCACAATGACCCTGAAGATGTAAGCAATTTATGAGTTTCCAAAGAAGTGAGGCTAATATTATGGAATTTAAACAAAAGTCGAAGGCACAGTTATAATCTGAGAACTTGAGATTCTCAGCACCAGCAACTGATAGAATTTTAGAAAATCATAATGGTATGCAGGAAATACTCGAGAGGTACTGTCAAAGAGACAGAGAATATCATTTTTCATAAACCATGTCCTAAGGATCTAAGACATTTAGATAATATGCTCTTTTAAGACTGCAATGTAGTTAAATATTGCTAACAAAGATGATTTTAAAATCTTCAAATATTTAGAGGCTAGGAGACACACTGATAAATAAGCTCTTGGGTTTATATAAATATCAAAAGAAATTTATGAATTCACTGAGCTACATGAAGATGACATAACAAGATTAATTATATCTTCCAATTTCAAGACCAATCTCTTTCAGATGATGTGTAATGGAAATATTAGAATTAGGATGATCAAGAATGAGTCAAAATGAGCATACATGTTTTTAAAACTAAGATGAAATAGGGAAAAAAATTTTACTAAACTTAAAATTGTAATGAAAATTATTTCTTCCTTGGACTAGCCAATTCAAAAGCACACATGTGGGATACAGGGTTAAGAATTGTTAACAGGAAATGTGGGAAACAACATTCTTAACAATAACTTTAAATAATATAAAATGTTTTAGGAGTTATCCTAACCTAGCAAATAAGTCTTGTATGATGAAAAATGCCAAGTCTTTGAATAAAGAAATTGAAGAAGATATCTGAAAATGGAAAAATGTCACATGCTCATTGATTGGGAGAATTAGCATAGTAATAATGGCCGTTCTACCCAAAGCAATCTACAGATTGATCACAATTCCCATCAAAATTCTAACACAGATTTGAAAGCAAAATCCTCAACTTCATATGGAAACACACACAAAAGTAAAGAAATAAAATCAAAAAATAGGATAGCCTGAATAGTAAAAAAACAACTTCCACAGGTGTCACCATCCCTGATTTCAAGCTCTACTACAGAGCTATCGTGAGAAAAACTGCTGATATTGTTGCTCTTTGGAAGTAGCGTGAGGCGTGTAGGAAAGGGAAACTGCCATCTGAATGTATTGAAAACACAAATAAATGAAAGACTAAATAAATAAACAAATACATAATAAGCTAAAAAAACAACAACAAAAACCACATGGTATTGAAATAAAAACAGACACGTTGATCAATAGAATTGAATCAAAGACCCAGATATAACTCCACACCTATGGATACCTGAATTTTAAAACAGAAGATAGAAATGCAATGAAGGCATCATCAACAAATGGTGCTGGCCAGACCAAATGTCTACATGTAGAAGAATGCAAATAGACCCATATATATAACCCCACAGAAATGTCATGTCCAAGTGAATCAAAGACCTCAACATAAAATTAGATACACTGAACCTCATAGAAGAGAAAGTGGGGAATATTCTTGAAAACATCAGCACAGGAGACAACTTCCCAAACAGAACACTGATAGCAAAGACTAAGCTCAACAATTAATAAATGGGACCTCATGAAGCTGGAAGGTTTTGTAAGGCAAAGGACATAGTTATTAGGACAAAATGGCAGCCTACAGAATGGGGAAAGAAGCAGGAAAGTGAACAGGAAAGTTGTTGCTAGGGGAAGTTCTCAAACTCAGTATACATGAGAGAAATGGAAATTAAAATGACATTTAGGTGCCATTTAGTCATTGTGGTTGCCGAATTTTCAAGGTCTGACAAAGAGAAAGATGTGGTTCAAAGAAATTCCAACTCTTTCTTTGAAGCTCTGTAGATTTATGGAAATACTGCAGACAATTTATTGATATTGCCTGGTAAAGTTGAAGGAGCTTTATATCTTATAAATCAGCAGTAGGCTATCCAAAGAGATAGTTACCACTGTGCGGAAGACAGAAGTCTTCATGATAAATGCTATGATGTGTATAATGTCAAAACTGGAAGCAACTCAAGTGCCTACCAAGCATGCCAGTGTCACAAAGGGTGAACAATCGAATGTTCATTAGGTTGACCCTATGCAGTAGATGCTGTGAGTAGCCAGCAATCAAATTAATCAACCTCCACGAGCCCATAAAAACAGAAAAATAAGATAAAACAACAGCCACAAAAACAAACTACATGTACCAGGACAAATTAATCAACCCCTAGGAGAAAAACATATCTTCGATTATCAAATTTAGATATAAATTTTTGTTTGGATTTTATTTACTTTTAGTTCACATATGTAATATGCTTCTTAGATTGAAAATTATTTGGAGAATTTCAATTGTAATGTCTTTTAATGAGATTATTGTTGTTTACCCATCATACACTAACTCTGTCAGATGTTCCAAATTAGAAAAAAATTTTCAAGTAACTGGTATGACCACCAACTGCCGCTAATTAAAGTCAGGACTAAGATTTCAAAGAGCAATCCCGAGCCCAGGATTTTCCTGATTCTACAAATGACTTGGTTGAACAGGAATAGAAAAAATAACACTGTAGACTTAAGCTCTCAAGATTTCTTTATGATGTTCAACACATTAATTTCACTTAAATTATGGTTGTTTACCAACTATCATGTCTACCCTCAGATAATCAACAGTAATAATTACAGATCCATGCTGGAGAGATGTTTGTCCTTTTATGCTGATAATATGTTAATAGAAACAGACAGCAAAAAGACACTTGACTGTTAAAATGCATTCGCTGATATTTATTAAAGATTCTCACAATTTTTCCCTTGTTTTTCTTTTTTACACATTAATTATAAAATATTTATTTAGTATTCTCAGCAGAGGAGACATTTTCTGGATAGTTGAAAGTCATTCGGGACACAAAACAGACATCTCCTGCTATCACAGAAATTAATATTCAACTTACTGCCTAATATTTACATTATAAATGTCAGGTAAAATACCGAAGACATTTTGTGAAAAGTGCCAGGCATTGTTTTATTATTCTCTCATATATTATACCCTGACACAGTTTCCCCTCCCTCCACGCCTCCCAGTCCCTCTTCCCAACCTTCCCTCTACCCCAGATCCCTCCTCCTCAATTTTCCTTCAGAAAAAAAGCAGACCTTGTAGGGCTATCAAGCAAACACGGTAAGACAAGTTCTAATAAAACTAGGCACATACGCTCTTTTCAAAGCCGGATGAGGCAACACGGTAGGGCAAGGGTCCTATGAGCAGGCAAAAGTTCGGAAACAACCTCCACTCCCTCTGCTAGGAGTGAAGGAGCAAGCTACATAGCCAAAATATATATGGAGACCCTATCTCAGACCTTGTAGGCTGCTTAATGTTGCTGAAGTTCCTGGGAGGCCTTATGAGCCCAGGTTGGTTGACTCTATGGGCCACGTTCTTATAGTTTCCTCCACTCCTCGAGGTCCTCCCGTCCTTCCTCCTACTTTTCTGTGGGGTTCCCCGAGCTCCACCTCGTGTTTGCCTGTGAGTCTCTGCAACCGTTCCCATCGGTTGTTGCATGAAGCCTCTCTGATGATGAATGAGCTGGGATCCAGTTCATGAGCAAAGCAGAATATCATAAGAAATCATTTCATTGACTTTTTTGGATGGGGGAAGTCGTGTTTTGTTCTATCCTGGGTCCCTGGGATATCCAGACTCTGGTACCTGGGCATCCAGACACTGTCAGATGGGGCTCCCTCTTGTGGAACGGGCTTCAAGTTGGAGCAGTTGTTGGTTGCCCACGCCCACAAGTTCTGTGCCACTGTTAACTAGTACATCTTTTAATTAAAATACAATTATATCACTTTCCATCCTCCTTCCAGCCCCTCTCAGTTACCCTCTCTCCTTTTCCTCCCAAGTCCCCCAACTCTCAAGCTGATAGCCTCTTTTTCCTTGATTGTTATATGCATATGTGTGTCTATGTATACACAAATATATAAATACAAACTTTTCAGTTTGTTTTGGTTGTGTGATTATTGTCTCAATGCTGACCAGTCTGCACTGGACAACCATAAAGGTACTACTCCCTAGGAAAGGCTAATTATTCCCCTAGTATTTATTACTTGCCTGTAGGTCTTCTTCACCTAAGGATGGGACCCCACAAATTCCCTCTTCCACATTACCAGGTTCATGTATCCTGTCAAGTAGTCAGGTTATTTTCTATTTACCTAAAATTATATATAATATTTATATGTGTTAGTATATATGTTTGTGTATATATGAGTCTGTGTGTTTGTGTGTGTACATGCATGTATGCATGTGTGTTAATGGAAATCAAACCACCCAAGGTGACAATGCTGTCTACAAAATTTATAGACCAAGAAAACTCCAGGATCAGGCAAAAGAAACCCCCTTTTGAATGTTGGTAGGGACAGTCCAGGTAATTTCCAGAAAGTTATAGAAATTATTGATGTAGCCCTGGTTGCCTCTCTGGGGTTGAATATGATACACTACTGTTGGAGACATGACTGACACAAGTCTATGATAATTCAAGCTGCATTTGACCCAAAACATTTTTGCTGAGGTTTATCCTCCATGATAAAATTTTCATGTAAGTATGAAATATACATATGTGTGTGTTAGTTTGGGTGCATGCTTGTATTTGTGGGTATATGTGTTTTGAATATATATGCCTTAATATATTTGATCTAACTTTATTTTTGCCATTCTTTTTTAATTTCAGGCATCTTTATCTTTCCATTTGTTTGCTTTTCAGCATGAACTATTATTTCATGTAATAATTCCCTTGTAAGGGACTATTTTTTAATTTATTCACTTTTATCTCTGGTAAGGAGTTCAGTTAACAGTATTTTGATGCCACTTTATGACTTTAAATTCTTAACTGTAGTCACTCAGTCTTCCAAGACGTTTTGTTCACAGATTTCTAAAAGCTTTTGAATATTATAAATATGCTTTTCTCTTCCTTACTTGTATTAATCTAAAGTCAAATGTTTTATCAATGTTCTGATCCTTGGCTTTATTTTATTTATTTATTTCCTGCGGCATCTGACCCAAGTATAATTGTGTGCCTTATTCTCTGTTCAGGAATGTCCTTGTCTTAAAACTTTGTCCTCATTTAATAACATCACTGCATTTTGCTCTGCTCCAGCCTCATCTTTATCATGAGTCGTCAGAACCCGAAGACTTCCCCTCCCTCTTCTCTATATGTGTGTTTCACGCACATCTGTTTTATGTAATCAGACTCTTACAAGAGCTTCCAGTTACCTTTGGAATAAAGTACAGACTTCATCTCCTCAAATTTATGATGTGAACACAAATTACTTTCTCAAGATATATCACACTACTTCCCTTGAAATGTTTTATGTCCAGGTAGAGAAAAAATTACCCAACACTATGTCATCCTTAAAGTTTCCAAACTGGAGATTTGTCTATGCCCTTCCTGAACTCAACACAATCTCTCTCTTTCCTTTTCGTCCTGTTCAATTTCCCCCTTTCTTTCAAAATAAATTTGAGTAATAGCTTCTTCCTAAATTGCAACACATGAACGAACATGAGCTATGAAGTAGTACAGAACACCTATGCCGTTCATCTGCCCTTTACCAGTTAGGGGGTTACAGTGCACGTTAATAAAATGGGGTAAACGTGTATGAATGTGTTGATGTGTTGTATGTAACGTTCATATGTCCACATATCCACGTGTACACAGGCCAAAGCTGGTATTGCATGTCTTCCTCAATCAATGTGGACCTACCTTTTTTCCTGACAGGATCTCCACTCAACTAGGATCATTGACTTGACTACGCTGGCTAGCCAATGAGCTCCAGGAATCCTCTAGTCTCTCCCTCCCCAGCCCTCTCATTAGAGACTTGTGCCACCATGCCCAGTTTTTGTTTTCTTCTCTTTTATTTGAATTTTGAGAACACAGAATTAGGTACTCACATTTCCATGATGGGTATAACAATTGAGTCATTTCCCCAACCCCACTGCCTACTTCTTACATAAAATGTTTCTATGTTACAAAAACAAGCTTGTACTTAGTACTGCTTTGTAATATCATAGAAGCGTGAGATACATGTGCCTTTGTGTGTGTGTGTGTGTGTGTATGTGCATGGTTTGAAAGTTTTGTGTGAAATTCTTGCAACTTTGCACACACACGTGCACACTTTATAAAGATTTTAGAATTTAATTTTTAAAATTTTGTTCTCCTGTTTTCTTTCCGACTACTTTCCTGAGCTACTGTTCTGTTTACTGTGGTTATACATAAGTATGTTACTCAAAGTGCCCACTAAGGATTTCAGTAGTACTTATATACTCTAAATCTGCTTGAATTCAAATTAATACAAGATGTAAAAATAATATTGTGCTAGCAGACAATGGCTTTAGGAAAAAAAATTGCGTTGACCAGAATAATGGCAGCATAGCAAGTAGCAGTTGGAACAGCACTGTATGTTTAAAAATTATTTTAATATAAATTAGCTAGCACTATATTCAATCAGTGGGAACAAGTTACTGTCTTACAAAGGTCATCTAAACCTTTAAAAATAATTATTATGTCTGAGAGGTAAAGTTACATTTTAAGTTTTAATTACTATGCCTAGGAGATCCATGAAACAAAAACGCTCTGATCTGCAAGCCCCTTGCCTTGCCCAAGGAAAGTTATTCAAATGCTGGAGGCTATTGTTTGTGGGAGATAGCAAGCCACATGTTTTTTATTCCCCTAAACAAGTTTGTTTGACCATCCGCACCTATGACTTGATCATACATGGGAAGGAGGTTCATATGATGAAGGTATATCAGGATGTATGCTTGCCCCTGGTTGGGTGCAGGCTGGGTACGTCAGGATATATGCTTGCCGCTGATTGGACCTGATGGGAAATGCAATGAATTATGGGTTTTCATTCTTAAATTGCTACAGACTGTGATAGTGGGCCATTTCTCAGGAACCTAGTTATGGACCTGTACAGAGCTCACATTGCCAGTATTAGTGAAAGCTTGCTTCAAATTTGGCTTTAAATTGTGGTAGTGGTCGTATTCTCAATCAGTGGGATGCACATGCACAATAATTCAAGAGCATATTAGCACAAATTTACAAAGCCATGTGCTGAAAAACTTATGACAGGCTTCTTCACAGAGCCCTGATGACCTGGAGAGAACTCAGATGGCTGTGACTGAAGGGGAAGCTCCTCGTACTGTACTTTAACTTCATACTATCCTTCCCCTTTCTGTTTGCATACTGGGGGTCTAAGAACTGCCCAAACACCATGTGTTAGTATTTAGGCACCTATCAGTATCCTGTCAGGACCCTAACAGCAGGCCAGTACAGATGCCTAAATACTAACGCTGTGTCTTCTTCCAAATCATGGACATGGTTTTACTCCCAGAGAATTAATTACAGAAGAATAGTCATCCACAAAACTTCCAATATTACTGTCGGGAAAATGCTTTTGCCGTCTTCAGAAAATTCAACAAAAAACAATAATAGTCATATTATGTTTGTAATAATGAATGTGTTTGAAAAGGAAAATAAGAAAGGAACAAAGATTATACTTAAAATTTATGAATGTAATGTATAGTCAATAATAAATTTCACAAAACATTGAATGATATTTTAAGAACCAAAATTAATACAAACATATGTATCAACTATTGAGAAAACAAGGAAAGTCTCAGATTAAATTCCCAACATGTTACCATTTTAAAGGAATTTGTACTATTTTGATATGTTTGATGATACCTTTTGAATCAGAGACTGCAAAAATGGGAAGATCCTTTGACCAACCAAATAAGAATTAAATGTACAAGAGGGAAATATAATGTTTAATTTCATTTTAATGTTCAGGAATACTTTATGCAGATATATGGCACAACGTCTAAGCAAGCCAACTAGTGTTATTTGATACCTTCAGGATCTCATTACATTCCTTGAAATGTAAGTTTAATTTGTCTCATCAATTGATATTGAGATATTTATCTTTGTGATTGTGTCCTGTTAGCTCTCCTACTTAGCCCTCCATAGAACACATGTCACCATTAGAAATCTAGAGTAGGTTAGGCTCTACAGCAGGAACTACTTACTGCCTTATTCTTTGCATAGCGTTTCAAATGTGTGAGTGTGTGTGTGTGCGCACGCATGCATATGTACATTAAAATCCCTGCTTGTTGGTACTTTAAAGTATAGTACTTACTATAAGTGAATACAATAAAGGAATGGAGGGCAGAGACCAGCATGAGGCTGGTACCCAGGGTGAGTTAGACGAGAAGAGGTGGGAGGGCTGGGAGGAAAAGCAGATAAAGTGAGGAGTGTGCAAGCCTGTGAATTGGACAGAAGAGGGGTGTGGACAGACACAGATAGACCGCACAGGTACCTGGCACCCTAAAAGGAAAATAGATGGGGAAAAACTTACAACAAAGAAAGAGGAACTATTTTGAATTCTGAGGCCCTGACTCTTACACTGGGGTTTTATTTATATCCTGATCTGGTACAAAAACTTCTAGTGACCTACATTACAGTCCAAGTTGGCCTAGAATTTCTGTTCTCTCCAGAGGGAGCCTACTCTGCTCCAATTCATTGCTGGTCCAAGTTACAGAATTTTGCTGGCAAAATGATAAAATTTGTTCCAAGAGAATCAAAAGAGATAGAGTGGATAATCTAAGGTCTAAATTTTGGGATGATGTCTACAGTTTGAAAACACATCAGGTATTTTGGTTTTGAACTCACCATCTAGACCCATTGCTACTTACATTTTAAACAAACTGTCCTGCTCTCGTTCTCAAAATCCTTATGTCTTTCGTGTCTTTTCCCTTTTTTATCTTTTGATTTTTTTCTCTTGTCACATTCCTGTAAGACCTGACAATAGAAAGGCATGTGAATAATGACTTTAATTGGGACTTGAATCCCATACATACTTTTCTGACTTGTAGAGCAAAATGCATTCAATCATTTAAGGCAACATATAGGGCTATTAAATAGAAGTAAACATTATTCTTTTGGAATCTCTGCATGGCTATTTCTTCTTCTGAATATAGAAGATGTGATGGGAATTGGGGGTGCTGGGCTGTTCACCACGGGAACAAGCTTCTCTCAATGAGAGCTTTGAAACCATCATGAATGGAATAGAAAATACTCAGTAATTGCAAGTTCATGCTTGCTTCAACTGAGGCTGTGGCTTTAGATTAGGGAAGGGTAGGGTCTTTTAAACATAAGACAAATCTCCAAGAGAAAATCTGGATGAATTCAACAACATCCATGGGCAACAAGATCTACACAAAACATGACCCCCAAACTCTGGTCTGTGAGTTTATATCCACTCTGTATCTCTAACTTTTCATGTGATGTCATTATGAGATTTTTAATGAACAAAAAAACAAAAGTTGTCCTTTTTCACATTGCTGCATTGCTAGGCATGCATTTCTTCTGTCTGGCATTTTTTCAGGCACAGGGGTTTTGCTCTCACTAACTACAAACTGACATAATGGGCTTATCACATTTTTGAGTGATATTTCTGAATGTGGTAAGCTGAAGAGGCATTTCACAGCATATGGGTGGATGTAACTTCCCCGTGTTTAAAGGCTAAAAAAAAAAGGAAGGAGCAGCTTTTACTGCTACTGCAAATATACTGTTACTAGAGGATGCTTTCTTTAAAAATACTTTTGCTTGAAGAAGTAGAGAAGAAACAGCTGACTCCACTTTAAGGCTTCTTAATGGAAGTCTCTCGTCAAACGTGCAGTCTTTTGCTCTGCACATAGGAATTTTATCTTAGTCCTCCCTCCCTGGCCTATTGTTGAGGATGCAGATGGAATGAGAGTCTACCATTGCACTGATACTGTGGCTCTGCCTCAAAGTAGATCACCAGCAACAACGAAGCAAGTGTTGTGTTTAACCTACTCACTCAAAAAGATAAGTGGGTTCGTAAGATCTATGCCCCTAAGTAAGAAAGCTTGGGACTCAGCACACTTTAGTAGCTAACTCCCTCGTAGGGGGATCTCCTGAGAAAACAAGCCAAGGAGTTAGCTTCCCTGGGCTTCGTCATCCTGGTTGCTAACTGATGTGCTTGGTGTGTGTTACGCAGAGGAACTGAAAAAAGAAGCGAGGAGAACTGCAGCTATCACAGACAGTGACGTGTTCTATGTCAAGAAATACCTTCCCAATCTTTGGGCTGAGAATGAGGGCAGCTCACTGCCAAGGAACTCACTGCCAAGCAGTCAGTAGATGTTTGCGGTCCAATACACCCGGAGAGAAAGGGAGTTTGACTCATCTCCTTCTGTCTAGACAGATTTTGGACCATGGCCTCTCAAACTGCATTGGGCACAGGAAGCACTAAGAATCTTTTTATCTGTCTGTCTATCTACCTATCTTTATTATGACATATGAATTTAACAAAATGAAAACTTAATTATGATGTTGCTGTGGGTATACATGTTTGTGATTTGCTGTGGTCATGGTATCTCCTCTATTACTCTTCTTGCTTGGTCTACCATTTTCCATCCCTTTTCACTTCAAAAATAACCTCTCTTTCACGTTCATACATGAGAGTAAATCTTGTTACAAGGTTACCCAAGTGTTTAGGGTACCTTGACATGCTTTTCCAAAATGTTCCCAGTATTATTGGTTAGCAAAGCACCATGCATGTGACAAGGTTCCCAGTAGAGTCATGTTATTTTCTATTTATTTCTCCGATATATTGCCTTCTTCTATTAAACGACAGAATATAAATGTATGATATTTTCCTAAAACATGACGGTGGGCTAATTGAAATGATAATGAGCAAGTTGTCAATGAGCTGGCAGCTCATCAGCTCTTGCAGGTAACTGTATGTCTATGTCAAGTACAGTGTCAATGTCATATCACTAATTTATTGCCTAATCTGAACCTTTTAAGAACAGAGTGTGTGTTCAATAATTAGGCAATCAGACAGAAATCCGGGAGCTACATCCACTCTGCTGAGTGACACCATGGATTAGAACTCAGGGTCATTTTACCTCTTCTACCTGTGGAAAGGTGGAAAGAGAGAACCAACTCCACAGAGTTGTTATTTGAGATTATATGCAGGCCATGGTACACATGCTGACATAATGCAACATACAAATAATAATAATAATAATACATACATTCATTTTGATATTGTTCTTTATAATAGTTAGATGCTTTAAAACAGTGCTAATTTTTTCATATTCAAAAGAATTATCCTTATAAGCAATTTAAAATAAACTCTTACACAATGGCAAATTTTAAATTGATAATTATAATTTGGCATAGTCAAAGCTTTGATGCTGTTTTGGAGATAAAGTTATACTAATTTTTTCTAAGATACTTGATTATAATGATAATTTCCTTTAACTTTGGGACTGAAAAATTTATGACTGTTATCCCCATGGCTTGGTAGGTGGAGCTCAACAGGAGTTCTACGAATACCTAAGACAGTAACTACATCAGTTACCTTTCTCCCTGCTGCAACAAAGACTCTAAGAAATGAGAGGAAGCAACTTCAGGAAGGACAGTTCATTCTGACTTACAGATTTATGCGTATATGCCGTTAGAATGAACATCCAGGAGCAGAAGCAGGAGACAGCTGTTCATTGTGTCTGTAGTCAGGAATCAAGGAGAGGTATGTGGTTGCTCAGCTCACTTCATTTCCTTTTTCTTCACTCCGGGGCCCCAGCCCATTGCATGGAGCCACCCACATTGAGGTTGCACCTTCCTACCTCAGTTATTCTGATCTAGGAACTGCCTCACAGAAATGCCTAAGATTTGCATCCTAAGTGATTTCTGTATGGCCAGGTTGACAATATTAACCATCACAAGCTTCACTCTTGTCAATATGGCAGCCCACACTATTTAAAAGCCCTGATTTCTATTTGTTGCACCCTTGAACTCACTGTCACTGCATCAGCCAGAATGCATCCAGGCTAACGTCAAACACTGTTATGGTCTTTAACGGTTCCCAAATTATTCAATAGTGTGAGCGGAGAGTCTACTCTGAGACGAGGATAATCTCTTAACAGGAAGTTGCTAAACAAACCCAAAACACGTTCCGTACTTCCAGCACGCAATTGCCATGGTTTAAACATTTCCGTTCCCAAAAGAAGAATGGCCACACAGCACGGAAAGACTGAACCAGAGCAATATATAAACCTAATCTGGACAACAAAATCTTACAGTTCCACGGTCATCTTTCTGGACTCCTCATGAATTCATCTGAGCTCCAAAGGGCTTGGGGAGCCTGGTCCTTCTAGCTTTGCTGTCATTCTCTTGGGGCAAGCTTCCCACCATGGATGCAATTTTCCTCAGCTGACCTCACATGGTTCTGACACATCTAACATCCTTGAATCTCCATTGTAACATAGGTTTTTCTTCCTAAGACATACATTGCCTAGTGTCAGAGGCTCTCTGAAAGGATTGAGCTGGCAATTATTGCTTAATAGCACAGTAACGCATTATTTCCTTTTAAATATGCAAATTGATGGTGTTTAGTTTATATATTCAGCATTCCCAAGATGTTTAATATATTACAGACTGGCATGGTGTTTTTACCGATTTGAAGATGTAAAAACGGAGGCGAACTTTTGATTTTAAAATAAATGCTGATTTACATTCCATCAATTTTTAAAGCTTCACCTCACAGATAAACTTTATATGCTCAGAATTTGTCCTACGCTCCTTGGATTTTATGGCAAGATATGGGTTCTTAAAAAGTCAATAAAAATTTTGATTCAAAACCACGATTTCATCAAGTGATTTTCTTATAATTCCCTTGAGTGAATTTTATGCATGTGAATTAAATTGCATCAACTTTAATAACACATTTTATTATATAACTTTAAAATCCTTTAAGTCAGAAGAGAAGTGGGAGATGAAGCTACCTGCAGGTGGGTATAAATAGGTACATGATAGTACTGCTGTTTTCTAGCATAGTTAACTACTGAAATCTGGAATTCTACAATTTGTCACCTATGGACAACTCTTTGTTATCAGTTTAAATGATTCTAGATGCTCTTGCTATCTCAATTATCAGCTTAAGTCATCTGTGGTGTTTGGAATTTTATATCATTTTCTGAAATTCATATTAAGGATTCATAGCCTGCAACTATTCCAGTGCAAAAGGTCTTCTAATATTTACGTTGTTTCTATTATATGAAAGTAATTAAAACATTTGTTATACTCACAAATCCCTCATTATTTCTACAAAAACTATATGAACACATCAGCAAAATAAAAAAGCAATAAAAACACCCCCCAAAATGCAATACCTTCATAAGACATAAAGACTTTGAACATCACAACAAAACCACTATGTACTGACATGTATAAATCTTAAAAAAGCAAATTATTCAATAGTAATATAAAATACCTATTTAGTAACAAGAATTTTAAGTTCTTATCAGTTAAATCGCCAGTCAAAGATCTGTCTCTACTGGGAATTGACCTACCTCAAGATCCAAAAGATGCTTCATCAGACCACAAGGACAGTTGCTCAACCACGTTCATTGGCGCTCTATTCATAATTGCCAGATTAGAAACAACCTAGATGTCCATCAACAGAAGAATAAAGAAAAAAGGAGTATTACTTAGTCGTTAAAAAAGAGATAACATCATGAAATTTGTCGGCAAATGGATGAAACTAGATAAAAAAAAATTATCCTGAGTGAAGTAACCCAGACTCAGGAAGACAAATATGGTATGTATTTGCTTCTGTAAAGATAACAACCATTAAATAAATGATAACCAAGGTACAATACAAAGACTCATAGAGGTTAGGTATAGAATAAGGGTCTAAAAGGGCACAGAAATATTCTTGGGAGGGGGCAATAGAACAGAATTTATGGGTGCAGAGAGGGATGGAAACAGGAGGATCAGGTAGCGAGAGCAGAGGAAGGTGTGGTTTAGGGAGGAAATTCAGGAAAAACAGCTATAGTTGAGGGACACTTGCGAGGAAACATAACACAGTGGAAACTTCCTAAAATATATGAAAGCCATCCTAATGAAGTCTCCAAATAATGAGGGAGACAGAGTCTAAACTTGCATCTCTTGTCACCAAATGAGGCTTCCAGTACTGGGATTGGGTTACATCCGATTGAGTTGTTGGCCAGAATGGGGCTTGTGGAAATCCTCAAGTCACCTAGGCAATTGTTAAGAGAATAGTATGCTCTTAACTAAATGACTACAGGGCTCCATTGTTGAAGATAATACCCACACAACTCACTGAACATGAAGAGGTCAAGCTGTTGCCTACAGAGTCTTTGCTATAGTAAGGTACTCTTCAGGTTACCATGGAGAAATGTAAATACCAATTTAGTGTCAAAATATTTGATCTACAGATCATCTTGCCTTCAAAGTATGTCAGGGGAATGGTGGGACAAAGCTTGTGGAAGTTACTAACCAACGTTCTATTTGCCTACCTATGAGATGGAACCCATACCCAACACTGTTTGGGTAACCAAGAATCAGAGATGAGATAGCCCAGAGTACTAAGTTAAAACCAAATATTACTAGTCTAAAAGGAAAAAACTAATAAAAAATATGACTCATAATGATATTCTGCTACACTCAGAGATAAGTGCCTTGTTTAGCCATCTTTAGGGAATTCTCCTCCTACAGCTGTTGAAAACAAATACAAGCTCACAGCCAGACATTGCACACACAGAAAGACCTTGGAACACACAGCTCTAAATGAGATGCCTCTATCAAATCTCTTCCCTTAGAGCTCAGGAAACCCCACAGTAGAGGAGGCAGAAAGGATGTAAGAACCAGAGGCAATGGAGAACGCCAGAAGAATAAGGACCTCTTAACAAACTAAGAAAGCTCACATGAATTCACAGAGGCTGCTGCAGGCATATCTAACACGAGTCTGTCCCAGGTCGGCAAGTATATTATAGTTTTCAGTTTACTATTTTATAGGACTCCAGAGTGTTTGAACAAGCGGTCTCTGAGTCTCGTGCCTTCTCTTGGCTCTTTTCCTTTTGTTGGTTTGCCTTGTCCAACTCCAACCTGATGGTTTTTATTTTCTTTTACTGTATTCTTATCTCACTATGTTTTGTTGTTTCCTTTTAGAAGCCAGTTTTTCTCATGAGAGACAGAAAGAGTGAATGTGGATGGAAGAGCGGTAGTAGTGTGTTAAAGTAGCGGTAGTAGTAGCTTAGTGTGTTAAATGGGGAGAGTACAGTGAGGTAAATCTATAATCAGAATACGTTGTGTGGGAAAAGAATCTATTTCTAATAAAAGGGAAATTTTCTTAAAGGATGCATCTTATCAAATATTTTCACCATTTTCTTCAGGGGAGTTAATTTACTATTAGCTCACCAAGCAAAATTGAATGTTGGATTACAATAATTTATTTGTCTAAACATATGCACATATTTTCTCTCTTAGATTTCTTCCTTCCATTTGCATTCTAGAAATAAAACTTTCCTATGACAAGAGCACATTTCTCAGAACGTCGTATCAATTATGACATTAATTGACTTTCACCGTTGTTGCTGTGATCTTCTGGGGTAAGTGCTGTGATGCAGGTGTCCTCTGGGACATTAGGCTATCTCTGTGCCCTGAAATACAGTTCTCGCGAATTACCTGAGGCTCTGCAAGCTTCTGTTCTCTCCCCATTTAACACACTAAGCTTAATCTTTGTTGATCCTGGCATGGAACAAGTATTTTTGTGCTAGTAATAAAATTTTTAAGTGCCATTTGAATTTATTTACACAATGTGTTACAAAGTTGATTTATAACTATCTTAGAGGGTTTTTTATGAGTGTTTTCTTTTTGACATTTCTCATTATTGTGTTTGTTTTTGTGGTAGTTAATCCTGATTTTCAAAATGGCAGGAACTGGGATCACCCGGAAAATAAAACTCATAGTTTCATTATGGTCATGGTTGCGAGGGATTGTTATAGTGGACTAACCTCTGGGCATACCTGTGAGAGAATGTCTGGATTATGTTAATTGACATGAGAAGACCTATTCCTCCCTCCCTCCCTCCCTCCCTCCCTCACTTCCTCNCACTTCCTCCCTCCCTCCCTCCCTCCCTCACTTCCTCCCTCCCATCTTCCTTCCTTCCTCATCATAACTGTTCCGAAGTTTCTACATTCTTCGCATGCACTACTTGCTTTTCTTCTTCATCTGACTCATCTTTTAGAGAAAATATTAAGAGAAATCAACTGCAGGAGCTGCCACTTTCTTAAGCCACCCCAAACTGCAATATATCTTTCCTTCTAATTGTAACATGTCACGGCTGGAAGTATAGAAATATAACTGGAGATTGGTTGCAATCGGTGATTGGAATTCCTGTTTCCCCGTGATATGTAATACTAATATCAATAACAACAAAGTAACTTTCTGTAACTGGTGTATCACCATGGAAAAATCTTAGCAGTGAATCTTTGATTCCCTGCAACAGGAATGTGGAACATGCTTAAGCCTGGTGTCAGGCTGACTGAATTCTCCTCAACACAAATCAGTGCCTTGTGCTGCCTTGGGGAAGTTCTTCACCTTATACCTAGCATCCCCCCATTCATTACATATGATAAGAATAGGAATTACCCCCATTTTAATAAGGATTATGGGAGATAATGAAATGAAACAATTAAATGGTTCCTATCACAAAGGCGTCCCATACTCATAGAGGTTAACGCCTTTAAGCAAGGTTAGAAGGGTATGAAAATGTCCTTTCTTTGTCTCATTATGACTTTTTTCACTAAAAAGTATTCAGAAGTTTTAAATCCTGACACTGGAATCATTTTATTCCCAGAGTTTCTAGCCCTGAACCTTATTCTTCTATTTACTCTTATTACCAGTATGCTAACTATCGTAGACTTTCACTAATGCCCAGCTCATAAACTTGAAAGGCATTATAATTTGTGGGAGTAAATGGGTATCATTGATTTAAACCAAGGACTTTTTAATGGTTATGTTAATAGCAAATGCCTCTGTGTTCCTGCAATAAAGTCAACTCCCTTAGAACATTTGGTTCTGAGAGTGAGACGATTTTACAAATAACAAAAGGTACCCAACACATCTTTTATAAGAATCTAGGTTGAAAGCTTAAATGATAAGAATACAAAGCTTCCTAAGGAACTTTGTTTAATCAGTCCCAGAAGGGGTGTTTAGTAGTAGCTTACAGAGAAAAAGGTTTAAAGTTGTGTCTGTGTGTTTTTCCCAGAAAAGCACAAGCAAAAGTTAACCAGAAAAAAAGATCCTTTTACAAAAAGAGTTTTAAATAATAACCTGAGTTCACCATGTAGTATTCCCTGCATATGGAGTCTTCTGGTTTGAGAATTGCCTTTATTTTTCTTGTTTCCAGTTATAAACAAATTGGGAGAAAGTCAAGCCATTTGACACAACTTGTATGTAGCTACTTCAGAAATACATAATAGTTACACATAATATTTGAAGAATGATTCCATGTGTTTGGGGACAAAGCAGGTAAAGAAATATTTAGCAGCCACTAGAAGAAATAGGAGAAATATTTCCAGCTTCCTGCGACTCAGATCACTATGGAGCCCGGATTTCAAGAGAAGCCTTAACGAATAGGACTTCATGAGTACCTGAGGTGGGCTTGAACAGCCTGACCAGCTCAAAACATCCGTGGAGTCAAAACCACTGATTACAAAGTGGGTCACAGCCAGTTGTCCCTAAGCATCACACACGTCAATGTCCGTGGCAATCAGGGGCCAATGTTGTACATAAAAGTTCTCTGACACAAACACATACTTAATTTTCAACTGAAGAATAAAACACGCAAATTGCCTTACGACTTACATTGTTAAATCACAACACAATCACGGCAGCAGATTAGGACCTAACCTGATAAGAACATCTTGAATCAGAGAATTTATATAATAACATTTTTAGAGAATTGCCAATGCTCTTAGATTGATTTTGGTTGATTTTCTCATGCTTTACAATTCGTTGTCGTTTGTTTCCTTTCTTATCGTCCACAGTCTAGGCAGGGCTGTTCCTATCACCAGTCTTCCGTCTGGAATTACTAAATGCTGGTCTTACACGCTGAGAATTGAAACAGAAAGACAAATGAGGAACGTGCATGCTCAGTTTCCAAGATACAGTGGATAGGACTGACTTGGATAAGACCTTGAGCCTCCTCAGGCTCCTGAGCTAACTAATCCGAAATCGCAACCAGTTTCCGGAGACTCTGTCAATGTGCGGCTACATATTTCTGATTATCATACAGGTGATGTTACTACTTATGTTTATTCATTTAACTCTAATATTAAAATGAGCCATTGAGATCTCTAACAAAGAATGCTGATTTCCTCAGCACAGGTACTGAGGAGACAATCTGAGAAGAGACAGCTGACATCCTTATTGTATTGACAGTGAGACACATACAGCAGGCTCAAAATACTCAGCAGATAATAGTTGTAAAGGAAAAAGTCTCAGCATGGAATATTATCGCATGACTCCTTTTCATGTGGCAAGATCAAATTTTAATCTCCTAAATTTTATTCAAACCCCCTTTCACCATGAATATTTCCTGTCCTTTCAGAAGTATTCTATATTTAAATACGATATTTCATTAATATAGTGTTTAATTTATTACTAGTTGTTTGGAATAATGATTGAGATGATATTTATTTTGTCTAATTTAACTACATCTTTATAAAACTGTTAAAGTTTAGTGAATGTACCAATGAAAATTAAGAAATAAAACAGTAAGAAAGCTCACTATTCAATTATCAATTAATTTAGCTTGTGTATACTATCCACTGCAATTGCTTTGAGTCTTAACATCTAAATTTTATTATTTCATTGTGAAGAGTAATATGTTTTTCTCTGGAAACTAGAGTGATTAAAATTTAAAATCAAGAATGTGTTCAATCCCTGGTTACAGTGAGGTGAATGTGTGACTCCAGCTCTGATGGGCAGAGACGAAGATTTTGTTGGGGACAGTCAGCAAGCTAGCCTAGCTAAAATGATAAGTTCAGGTTCAGTGAGAAATCTGTCTCAAAAGTTAATCTGCCTGATAGTTGACGTCTGCTACAGGAGGGAAAGTCACTTTTCTTTGAAGGGTAGCCACTGACTGACAAGTGACCCATGCCCCAGTAGGTAATCCTGCTCACGTGTGCATACGGGCAACATTGACTGGATTGATTGGATTCGGTGATAAGATGTGTGTGTGTGTGTGTGTGTGTGTGTGTGTGTGCGCTGTTAAAACTCTCTCATGTAAAACCAAACGAAAGTGTCAATTAGGAGGAAGGTCATCCTAGGCCTCAATAGGTTTCGTTTTAAATAATTAAAGTCTAAAATCAAATTAGCAATCATCAAGGCATGTAGTGATATACCTGACATTCTCTCTCATCAAGGAAAGAAAAGACATAATGTAGCTTTCAGTCAAAATAGCCAAGCAGAACAAACAACAGAATGGAAACACACAAAATGTTATATATGATTTTGATAATTTACAAATTTAGACCAAGTGGTGGTGGTAAACACTGTTAATCCCAGCACCAAGGAGGCAGATGCAGGTGAATCTCTGTGAGTTTGAGGCCAGTCTGGTATACTGAGTTCCAGGACAGGCTCTAAAGCTACACAGAGAAACCCGGTTTTGAAAATAGGACAAATTTACTAAAACTTAACAAAAAATTTGATACATGAGTCAGAAAATGTTATGCAAATTCACAAAAAGGAACAAGTTAAATAAAACATGAATGATTATAAGAATGTAGAGAGGCAATCTATGAGAATTTCTCCCAGAAGAAGAGGGGAAGACCCTGCTAGAATAACTAAAGTTATAATCATAAAACAAAATAAACTAATTCAGTTTGTCAAAGCTACAAACTACCTCTCAAACTCTTGAGAGGATAAAGAAATTGAATTCTTTACATAGAAATATGCTAAATATGTTAGAGTTTAACAGAGAATCTAAAGCAGCCAATGGTGATCTAACACTAGCTTCTGGAAGATACAGTCAGATTCTAAAGGGTTTGACATGATTTGGTATAATGACATTTCCAATTACCTTAAATAAAAATAATATTCAAGATTTCCAATGCCATAAAATATTTTCTCAGACTGAGACCAAATTACAGATATTTTTCAGACAAGAAGCAAAATCAGATTCACACTCTCTAGGGAGCCATAGTAGAAGAGACAAGATGACTTACCCAGCCATAAGGAAAACTGCTCCAAATGTCAACAGAAATAAAGGGAGAGGTTAGAAGAGGATTGAAAGGAAAAGAAATGTGAGCAAATATAAATATTACCTATAGAATATCATGTGATGTTTCATGATTAAAATGTTTAAAAATGCCATGATATAAAATAATTGATATTTATTCTTGATCTCTTGTTGCATGAATAAAAGTATCAATTAACATTTACTACATACATTAGGATATGTTAGTAAAGACAAGTGAATACATTCATCTTTGTAAAATTATAAAGCCTTTCATGATAAAGATTTAAAACAATATGATGAGAAAAGAGCCTAGGTGAGTATGTGAAGGTTTGACCTGAGGCCCACAAAAAAATGGCTCTGTGTTTTCATTCTTACCTCTTTGTGGGTCATTTTCCTGCTGTGACAGCTTTTGCTGGAACCCCTCGACATCTGCACCCCTGAGATGGGCCACAGGACCCTTGGAGGAGACCCACGGTTAACATCCGAGTAAGGTCATGCTTATGCTGTTCCAGAAAATGAACAAAGGCCCAGATGGCTCCTGATTCCATGCATTCACCAAAGACATGCAGAGACCATTGGACAAATGAAACATCTGAAGGAAAATGGCAAATCCATCCAAAGGAGACGTCCCAAGAGGGAGAGTGGACTGTTAACTCAGGGAGACATAAATACTTCCACTCATCAAGCTGAGACTTTGAGGAAACAGACACTGTACTGCTGACCCAAAAGTGACGCTGTTGTGTATACTGACTGTATTACATAATAACCCTCAGCTTATCAATGAGGAATACAAACGCCTCTTGTCAGGGGGTGCGAATGAAGGAAATACCTGTAATAGGAGACAGTATAATATTGTTATGCCATGCTCCAGATAGTCTTTATCCTTCAGGGCCAAATATCTGGACCAAAGGTGCTGTGCAAAGATTTAGACATAAATGGGGAATATTTCAATTGAACTAATCTGACTCATCAGTCCAAGCACTGTAATATAAGGAAAAGAAGCAGTAATTCCACAATATTTTTACAGCATATTATAGAAAATAATCTGACCAAATGAGTTAAGAGTATGTTAAGTAGCTTAAGAAAAAATTCAATCAAATTAACATATATTTGTTATTGTAGGGGAAACCTATAGATTCACATATATTATCTTTAAGCACATTGAAAATTTAAAAATACTAATTTCTAGCATGCAATATCAGCTACTACAGAGAATGGTCACTCTGCTGTACAGTGCAACTCCTCAAAAACCACAGAACTGCATTTTTTAATTATTGATATTTGATAATTGTCAGAGTTATTACTGTTTTAATTTTCAACTTTACACAGTCTAGACTCACCTGGAGGAGATTTTCTCAATGGGGGAATTGACTAGATCAGTTTGGGCTGTGTGCCTGTCTGTAGAGGATTTTCTTTATTTCCTCAGTTGTTGTAGAAAGATAGAACCCACTGTGAGCAGCACCATTTCCTGAGCTTTGGGTCCTAGAAAACAAGAGAAGAAAATGCTAGTTAAAGAAGTAAGCAGTATGCATGTATTTGCTTCTCTGTAAATACACATCACATACAAAAAAAATCACAATCTTTTGATTGTGGTTGGTAGCTTACTCCAAATGTTTTGTTTCTTTTTTTTT
>LOEQ01002041.1:71373-122692 GCA_001685075.1 Bramus lutescens | reverse complement strand
ACCAGGCTGGCCTCGAACTCACAGAGTTCCGCCTGCCTCTGCCTCCCGAGTGCTGGAATTAAACCACCGCCTGGCGTTTTGTTTCTTATGTAATAAAAATATGGAATATTTACAATTTGTCAGAAACTCTTTTATAATATATAAAATAATATTATTTACTAAAAACTGTCACTTAAATGTCAGAAACCTGAACAAAAACATGCGTATTGGTAGTAATTTTACTAGAAGAGTATTGTATTCTTACCAAAACAAATTAGCCATGGGCCTGTTATATGACACATTTATAAATTATATAGAATATAGGAGAGTCATGGTTTTTTATGACCTTTTGACATATGATTGTTTGATTCTATATTAATGGCATATTCAAGGATGGATATTACTAAGCACTGTGACAATTCCAAGCCAGCTTTATTTCTTTACAGCTGGAGAACTACCATGCTAAAGAGAATGAGATCAAGCAGGCTCTCTAAAATTCTTCAGTCTGGAGCTTGCTTTAATTTGATTCTAAAAGCTTTTTCCAGTATCTCTTTAAATGTACCTCTTCTCTCCCCAGTCATATATTGCTGCTACGTGGACTCCACACCATACAGCTGGTCTCCAGAAGAGAAAAGAAATAAGGCAGATTTAAAGCTAGGCTGAAGAAGGTTTAAACACTTTCAAAGTCTCCAAATCTCTCTATATTGTATTATCTGAGTTTTGTTCCACATATTTTCTTGGATTTCTTGTCCTTGTTCTTCCCTCACTCTATCCCTTCAGTTTCGACGTCATTTTTTGATTACTTTTCTGCTAGTTCATTGATTCTCAACTTCAGGTAAGTCAGCTTACCTATTAAACAAATTACTTATGATTTCTAGATGTTTTATGGAGCCCTAAAATGTTGCTTTATTTTTGATAGAATTGGCTTCATGATTTAATGATATATTGGGTATTCAATTTAGCTCATTTAGAAATCTTTATTGCTATCCAGTGTTGATCAGTTTTGGATCATCTCTCAGTGATTAATTCAACTCTTTGGAAGTGCTCGCCTTTTCCACATGTTTTAGGAACTTTTCCACATTAAACGAACACTGCAGTTGTTTGCTACTAAGATGCTGATTTAAGGTACGTTTTTCCACAGAGAAGGAGTAGTTAAATCACTTAAGTCCTCTATAGTCTTGATTTGGGGCTCACATTAAATAGTCTCCTTTACCTGCTGCTTTCCTAAAGTATATTCTGAACAATAACCATGGCTTTTCAGTAGACTTCTGACACAACGCAGAATTTTCTTTAACTTTCTGCTTATAATGTGTTTCCCCAACTGCATCTCAGAGTCTTATTGTGCGTGGATGTGATGAAGAAGCTGACCAGAGACTCTCGCAGAACTTTGTAGAGAGTTTTTGTTCTTTTCTCCTCACTTCTGACCTACATGATGTCTCCAAGCACAGGGTGACATTTGTGACACACTCTGGGACATCCTCTTTCAACCCTTTGAGACTGGTGATCTTATTCTCTCTTCTATGATTTTAAAATGCTGTCAGAGAGCACTCTTTAAATATGCATTCCGTTTTTAACTCTAATAGATGCATGCGTGCTACCGTCTCTATTAAAATTATTCTTTAGTTTTGTTTTACTTAATTAGTTCTTTATAGTATGAAGATAAATATACAAGGTATACTGTCAGGGTCAGATTTAAAGATCTTTGTTATCCATTTCATTAAACCTGTTCAGGTTTTTTTTGATGCCTTATTCAAAAAATATCTCATATGTTGTATAAACTTTAGTAGATTTGATAGTGTATCTATATGTACTTGCAGTTGTATAATATGTGGAACATGCAAGAGAGAGAAAGAGACAGAGATACAGTAGAGGCAAGGGTATAAATGAGTCCACACAAACGCACTTGCATATTTTTACATTTAGGTAGCAAAACTTAAATAACAAGATATTGTCCTAAGATTACTGGACAGCTTCTAAGAAAAGTCTCTTTGGATTCAGAAACTTTACATAGGCAATTTGTACATACATTTTAAAGAAACTCTATATATCTTCTGCAGGTGACTCTAATGGTCAAGGCAACTTTCCAGGAAAACGCTAAGTTTATTTGGAAATATTAGAACTGTCTAATCCCTTTTCTGTGAGTGTCTATGCGTGTTTGTAATGTGTGTGCAGTTCTGCTCGCCTGTGTGTGCATGTGCAGAACACAGAAATCTGTAGTAGAGTCTTCCTCTGTGCTCCCCTGTATTTGCTGAGATGGGATCTTTCAGCAAGCCTGTCTGTCATTGTTTTGGCCAGATTTGGTTGACCATTGGAGCTTGAAGGTCAATGTCTCCCTCCACCCATCAATCATGAAGAGAATGTATTACTGTGCCCAGTTTGTTCACTTTTATGATTTTGGAAATCAAAACTTGGATCCTCATGTTTGTACAGTGAGTACTTTGTTCATTGACTTATCCTCCAAGACTTTAAAATTTCTCATTTAATCAAAACTGAATGAATTTTGAATCTATTAAGTGATGAAGGAATAATTGCCATCATGATCAATTTTAGCTTTCTCTCCTTGATACCAATTTTGCATTGTCTGATGTATACCCCAAATACAAATCTTTAGAACATTCAGTATATCGGGATTGTTTGGGAAGTGTTATCAGATCCAGAGGAACAACTTTATATCTCGTCTTCAACCTTATTTTTTTCCAGTGAGGGAAATACACTGATAAGAGTATAATTTCCTCAAAGTCAGAGCGTTTTATTTGTCTTAACACTAATGAGCTGTACTTAATGCCTAATTTGACTCTCTAAGAAATACATTGGAGGGAAAAAAAAAACCTGACAAAGTATACTTTGGGTTTTTTTTTTTAAGACGAACATTTAATTAGTTTCTTTCCTGCTCTTTCATATGTCACTTTTACAATATAAAAGTTACCATTTGGAATGATGGTTCAGACATTTTGCTTAGTAATATTTCCTCACTGCAATGTACCAGATGTTAAAGCCATTAAGACTCCCAGTGTCTGTTCTATAATACTAATGGGTGAGCTTCTGTAATGCAAATAAACAGTGCCAAGACTTCCCAGAGATTCAACTCTCTTCCCAACTGTCTTCTTTTAATAGCTGAGCCTTATGAAAGTACCAAATTTACTTTTTCTTTATCTGAGAAACTGGACTGAGGCGAGTAATTGACATGAGCTCTCATTGCATATCATTATAGGAAGTTCTGCATGTGTGATGTGCTAATTCAACCCACTTGAAGACCACAGCTAATGACTTGCTCTGGTTCTGGAACCAAGAGTTTTAATGTTCCCACATATTTCTGGAAAGGCCAGATTTCTGCATGAATATTTTATAAGACTTAACGGAAGCAAGTTCTGACAGTTTTTCGCCCTTATTTTGGCATTAAATAACTAATGCACATGCTCGGGGGTAATTATTGGAGTGAAAATAAATAACCCAAGCTGGCCGTCAGCTTTTAATATGGCAGTGCCAGGGGCAGAAAAACTCAAAACAGAGCATGGAACACAAAGGGAATTGAGCAATCTCGATACCTGCTTCCTCCCTTGGGATCAATTCCAAGAGCTTAGAAATAGGCACAAGAAGTTTGGTGTCTTATAACCGGTCCCCCCAAGTGATAAAATGAGTGAAGTCCAAAATTCTGCTCTCCTTCAGGGTGACAGATATATTACCTGAGATTTTCCTTTCTCCAAATGATTGAACACTGATTGGTTTATGAAGACCTTCTCCTTCACTCAAAATCGCTGCTATTTTTAAAAGTATCAAATGATGTCATAATTTCAATCAATCAGTTCACGTCATACTTAGTCCACATGAAGAACGCAACAAAACAATTGTGGCTTTCTATTTGCTAGCAGAGTTTGGAATCCCTCCTCTAATTAGCTCCCATTTCCACTTGCAGAGGGATTGGAAGGTGAAAAAGGAGAAATCAGTAAGAGATTTCAACGGCTCCTTCTCCTGTTGTGTATATATAAACTGGCTGGAGAAGCCCTACTCCCTTCTGCCTGTTTGCTGCTGGCCAGTACCATTTCCTTCAAACATCCACATCCAGGTGGGGAGGAATATTCAAATAGGTAAACTTAAATATATCACTAACACGAAGCCCAACATCACATTTTTCGTAAGCTAATTCGGCACTGTATTCCCTAAAGGGGAACTAATGGCTAGGGTCATCAAGAAAAAGAATGACAACTTAGTAAGCATTTACCACAAACAAGACACTCCAGTTTCGGTTAATAATGAAAAAAATATCTTTATTATCCAAAGCACAGTGAGTTGCAAGCTGGCCTCTGCCTCTGCTGTAGTCAGAGCATGAGGTCACTGGCCAGGAACAGAGCCCAGGCTGTCTGATTTGGTGACCTTTCAAAGATTAATTATAACAGTTGAGAGATGAAGTTTCCACTCAAGTACAGTCCCCGCCTTCTTGTGGGAACGGTGTTTCAAGGTCTCAAAGAAGGCCAAGGCCATCAACAGTTCCAACTCTTACATTCAATTTTTGCACTATGTGCCTATCTATGATAAAGTTTAGCTTGTGACTGAGTTACATTGAGATTTTAATAATTAATATAACGAAACAACTTTTAAAACATGCTGTGATAAGAGTCATGCCAATGTTCTTTTTCATCTTCCAGTGAGGTGCTCACCCTTGTGGTGTGGTATTGATGAGACAAACACTACAGAGATTAGACGGTGAGATAAGACAGGTTCATAAACAGACATTTCAGTACAGCCACGACTACTATGTGCAGATACTTCAAAACAAGATTTATGATATGATAAAAAAATAGATCTGATGGTCAAGGTAGGTGGGGACTGGTAAACAAGCAGCTGGCATATGAAGTATGGATGAGCTTGATGGA
The DNA here is from genome assembly GCA_001685075.1 of Bramus lutescens. Classification (NCBI taxonomy): domain Eukaryota; kingdom Metazoa; phylum Chordata; class Mammalia; order Rodentia; family Cricetidae; genus Bramus; species Bramus lutescens. The sequence continues at coordinate 117,842 of LOEQ01002041.1, read as the reverse complement.
AGAGAAATTCTCATTCCATGTGGGATGAAGCAGGATGCTGAAATTTTTTTGCTGTGCCTTTAGCACAACATATAGTCAAAAAGTTGGGAGTTACTTATTTCTGAATATTTCCACTTAAGCTTTTCAAAATGGAATAGAATAACTGAAGCCATAGAAGGTGGTGTTATGGTACAGAAAGATTACTGTGATGGTAAGGGCAGACTGGATTAACTCTTTCTGCTCATGGCACCTGGAAATATTCATACTGAGAGTTACAGTGCCTATGCACACAAGGCCTACTACACTATACTTCCAGAGTCATTGTTGTTATCATTAATCAAGGCAAAATAAAAAACAAACAATAAAATAAATCAAAGAATGGAATGTAAGCACAGGAGGTAAAGTACATGGAAAAAATCACTCTATGTATGCTTTTCCCCAGCACACTGAATTATGATTTTTATGGACATTAAACCATTGACTTGGCTTTTTTGTTCCTGCTGCTTTGAATTATCTAGATTGATATGTGAATCTTGGACTCTCTAGGTAATATAAAGCACTTACACACGGCTTAGAAATGTGAAACTAGCGCATGTGCATCTTATTTCATGATGTGCATCTTATTACATGCCCCTTTCTATGTTAGATTACTTTAAGTTTAAATGTCCACTGGCGAAATTGAAAGTGATTCCACTACAGCTCCTTTAATGTATCTATTATTCCATTATAGTTCCTGCAATATATCTATGTACTTGGTGCTGCCTGTAAGCTTTAAAGTGCCAGAGCAAATGACAGGAACATATTTAATAAATAAATACAAATAAAAACATTTTCACCAAATGCAACGGCTTAGGAAGTAGACATGGAAATCATAAGACCTTTAATGTGACAACTCCATTACTTCTCACAGCTAAAACTACATGGATTCTAAAAGATTTTTTTTCAAAAAATACTTGAAGAACCACAGTCATTTAAAATGAATGGGGTAAATTAAAACAAGCTTTCATTGATGTCCATTAGTAAGAAATTTTGGTATCCTACTGATGTGAAGCCATAGATTTATCAATGTCATTCCTCATAGCTGTCATAACTCTTTCTAGATACACAAGAGGTTGAAATGGCACTCTTGTGCATATTTGGATGCCCCCTTTCTATAGATAAATGTGCATGCCTATCTTTTATGTACACAAATATTGGAGGGCAAGAAAGAAGAAGCAGAGCTAGGGCTTTAGCTAGGGATATAGCTCCACACGAGGTATGTGTTCGCATGTTTAATAATTAGAACTAAAAAGATGAAAAAAACAGAGGAAAGAAAAGAGAGAAAAACAAACTTAAATATTATTTTATATTGTTTTTTTTTAATTTAGAAACTGAGAGCAGGTCCTAAATACAATGTGCAAATGTGGCATTGGAAGCCTGAGTTACAGGAGGCATGTGATGGAGACCTGGGATCAGCTACCTGTCAGTTCCCATCATCATTTCTTCATTATGCTTAGGGGAGCTGAGGAAAATTATAGCATTTCAATGAGAACCCCAGGTCCTTCTTCATAAAAGAGTGTGTTAGTCATTCCATTCATACTGTTGGGAGAACTAAGTGAAAAACCATCACAACCATTGAAATACGGAACTTAAATTTTATGACCTTCAATTAATAATGTTTTGTAAAATGCTAGACTCTTTGATGCATAGTTTTAACTTATCACTTAAGTACTATCATGTTTGTTTCTCTTGAAAGGAGCTGGGCAGAGATAATTCATAATTGTTATTTTATACTGTCTTACTTAGGGTTTCTGTTGTGGGGCTAAAGCATCAAGGCCAAGAGCAACGTGGGGAGGAAAGTTCAGCTTACAGGCTCCTCATCACAGTCAGTCACTGAGGGAAGTCTGGGTGGGAAACACAGTCAGGAGGCTAGAGGCAGAATCTGAAGTAGATGCCATGGAGGAATATTGTTTACTCTCTTGCTCCTCCTTAATTGCTCAGTTTGCTTTCTTGAATACCCAAGGAGCACCTTCCCATGGACGGCACCTCCCACCATGATGGCATGAGCTGGGCCTTTACATGTCAGTGTCTTATCAAGAAGATACCTCTGTAGACTTACTTAGAGGGCAAATCTAATAAAGGCATTCTCCAATTGAATTTCCTTCTTCCTGGATGACTTTGGCTTGTATCAAGTTTACAGAAAATCTACCTATCACATATATATTTAAAATGTTAGAGGTTGACCAAATGCAGTAGAATAAGCCTATAAACCCAACCTTTAGGAGCTAAAGCAGGAGTTTGAGACCAGTCTTGAGGTTACATCGTAGGATCTGGCCGCCAAAAAGAACAGAAAGGGAAAAGAGAAAAGAAAAATAAATAAATCTAAAGACAGAAAGTTGAAACTTTTAGAAGCTTGGAAAATTTAGGATAACAAGCTAAGTTTGTAAAATATGAAAGCGAATCAGTGGGTGACTCTAAGGATGTTTTTGTTCTCCCAGGGCTGGGGCACACAGGCTTATGAAGACAGTTTTTTACCATTGTGTATGTGTTTACGGAAAATGGGTTATGGCGTTGTTTATTGGGCAGACCCAGGTTCAGTTCCCAGGTTGCCAGTCTCTTTATGACATGACATGTGAGTCACCAACCTGTTGTTTCCAGCAAAATTAATGTGAAAACACACATTCAGAAATGAATAATGATAGAGCCCTTAGGAAGGGGTGCTGGGGAGACAGCCTCTGCCTGCCCAATATGAGAGTTTTGACCTTTACTGCAAATAAAAAATGATCTGGTTCTTCAGGCTGTTGTAAACTTGATCTCATATTGTGATTCTCTGTAGTATGTACGGCTTTTCCTGAGAAGACTGTGAAATAATCTGAATATATGTTTAAAAAGAGAAAAAAATGACCTCACACCACTCCCTGTGCACCATCCTTTATTCTGGAGTCTGACCACACTCTCAGTTCTGCTGGTACTCAAGTTCAGATTTATAGACTGAATTTTATAAATAGTATTTCCTTCCTGATTCCTGATGCAATCATCAAATTGTTTCCCAACCTTTTCCTTCATTACTAACAAATTCATTCGATTCTTTTCCAATTTTAATGTGACCTTCTAGACAATCCTCACTTTATCAGTTCATATTCATATAGCACGTGGATAAGTTTTTTACATACAGAAGTAATATGATATCAATAAGACAGAGAACAGGGACAGAAAGATGCAACATGCTTACAAAACTAAAGAAACTGAGTATTCGACAACACATCTGATTTGGAAAATGCTCATAAGGGAAGAAATGATTATTATAGATATACTTTTTGAAATCTACTTTATAGAATTTTTATTTTTTAAGAGGGAAAACAAGTGTGTCTGTTAAAAAGAAGTCTGTTATTTAACATTCGGATACTAAGAATGTTTGAGTCAGATCAGAATTTTGTAGACAGAAAACCCTTTCCAACAATTCTAATAGCATTTAAGGAAAAATAGAATCCAGTTATCATGTTTTATTGTACCTATGTTTTAGTGTTAAAGTATCAGAGAGCATGCCAGAGCATGTATCTTACCTTTTATATTTTATGTAAAATTCCAACTGAGTGGAAAAATTGAAATCAATTAATTTTATTTCATGTTAATTATATAATGAGCTGATAATCACATCCTATACTTCAAATGTCTCTTTTATCTAACCACATAGTCTAAATGCTGAGTGAGACTTTTGATTATCAAATGCCATGAAGATTTGTTGGTGTGATCATGACTTTAGTTATACTTTGAATGACCTGGAAATAGTCATGACCATCAGTTAATAAAGTATAGAGAGTCTTCTCCTTTGTGACTTTCAAGAATCTCTAAGGATGCTTTCCTATGCGGCCTCACTACAGCAGGTGAGAAGCAAAGGCTCAGCATGTTCTGAGGTTGTTCAGCTTCAATCTGCCCTTCTAGATGAACAAGTCTCTTTGAAGGTGGCAAACCTACAAGCATACAGCATTCAACCTTGGCTTAGGTCTTCATATGACACCCTTTCATACAGAAATCACCAAAACATATTTATATGTTACTAAATATTACTATAATCATAACTAAGAGCCTGAAGACACTTTGACATTATTCCTCAATGACCATGAAAATTGAGAAAAGAAGCCACACTTTTCCCTGCGCTGTCTCCATTTTATTGAAAAGATATACTATGAACACATGTACCTGAACTGACCATGTAAATGAAGGTTAAAATTCAAAATCTCCTAGGGTGAATTTCAAAATCATTAATATGTACCTGTGATGTAGGAGGGTCATCTGTCTATGTGTTTCTTTCATTGGTTAATAAAGAAACTGNCTAGCCGTGCGGGAGCTGGGCGGGACAAAAAGCAGGCCCGCTCCCCTTTCACCTTATTACTACATACCTGGGAAATGTCAATAAAAGCTTCAGTGACTGAAATTTAGCTGAAAATTTTGATGCATGCAGAACATTCAGGAAAGTAAAATTTTACATAAAATTTTTCAAATTCATGATTCACTCAGGGTTGTTTTTAACCATGACCCAAATGGAAGCCAGGGCAACCAAGAACTGACATCCTCACAACCTAATTCTGTAGCTAAATAAAACTCTGCAGACACGCTTGTGCCTAGCTCATCTAGGTTAAGGATGGAAACAAAAAGTAATTTCTAAGGACTTTTGGGCAATAAAGACACATGGAACTATTTGGAAATTGGTTACTAACCTGAAGTATGTTACATTGATTTTTAATAACACTGAGGTTGAGTCAGGATCATGTGCAATGTCACACATGCTGACAACATACTATCATCGAGGTTTATCTTCAGCCCAGTCATTTAAATGCTTATTACTCATTAGACTCTAGTAAAACATCATACAAGACAAGGGATTTGGATCTAGAAGATTTAAAAATAAAAATTCTTCTAAACTGAAAAATGAAAATGTTATTATGTTTATTCTGTATCAAGAATCTCAATAAAGATGTTTCAATAGAATCACATTAAACCCTTTAAGACCCTTGCATCTAAGCATCTAATGGTTAAGGAATTGGTCTTGGTTTCTAATGTTCAACCCAGTTTGAGAACTGTAGGTATAGACATGACAGAATATCTGTCTTGAGACCACAGCAAGGTTTATTTCCAGAGTGTTCCTATTAGACAAGAGTCCTAACTGCTAAATTATCAAACATCTATTTAGCAGCTGCAATATGTTTTAATTGAAATAGTTTGGGAGAGAAGAAAGAGACAGTAACTGGCAACAATCTCTACACTCAGTCTATTTTCCAGTCCAAAGGAAGAGCCAGTCTAACAAAGATGACATCAACACAATGGTAGGACAAGGACAAGAAAAGTGCAACTGTGGCTCTCAGAATGAGTTCAGGCAAAGCAAGGAATGATGGTAGAAAAAAAGTCAGGGCAGAAATGATGAGCGAAGACCTGTGTTAAGAAAGATTATCAGAAAGGCTCCATCCAGCAACTCATGGGAGCAGATCCAGAGACCCACAACCAAACAGAGGAAGAGCTTGGGGAATCCTGCTGAACATGGGGAGCAAGGATTGTGGAAGCCATAGAATCAACTAACCAGGGATCATAGGGGTGCACAGAGACTGAACCAACAATCAGGGAGCTTGTGTGGGTCTCACCTAGGTCCTGTGCATGTATGTTCTATTTGTGTAACTTGATGTTCAGGTGGGCCTCCTCACTGTGAAAGCAGGGGCTGTCTCTGATTCTTTTGCCTGCTTTTGGGACTCTTTTCTTCCTCCTGGGTTACCTCATTCAACCTTAATATAAGGGGATGTATTTAGTCTTATTATAGCTTTATATGCCATATTTGGTTGGTATCCCTGGAAGGCCTTTCCCTTTCTGGAGGGAAATATAGGATGAGTGGCTATGGGGGAGAGAGGGGGTGGAGGAGAGAGAGGAATCTGTGGTCAGGAGGTAATATATGAGAGAATAAATAATAATAATAATAATAATAATAATAATAATAATAATAAAGATTATCCAGGGTCAGGACTGTAGCTGAGTGGTAAAGCTTCTTACCTAGTGTGTGTCACATTCCCCAGCACTGGCAAATAACACAGCATAACAAACAGAAATATCAATGGCCTGTGAGGTGGCTATTGAGTAAAGGTGTCTGTAGCCAGCCTAATAACCTGAGTTTGATATCAAAAGCTAAAATGGTCAAAAAAGAAACCTGGCTATTGCAAATTGTCTTTCAGTGCCCACAAGTGTGCCACAGCATGTATGTAACCAGACATAGTCACACACACCAAAAACAAACAAATGTAAAAGAATTCAAATAAATAGTATAAAGAATAGGAACGGATCACCTTATAACTGTAATACTACCTCTTGATCAGTGGTTCTATGGTTACTAGCTCAGGAGCATATGTTGATCCTAGAAAAAGAGGATGGCACCTAAGGAACGTAAGAATGGCAAGGATATGGAATCCTTTGGATATATCCCCCAAATGCAATATAGCTAGAGTATATGATAAATCTATCTCTAGCTTACTGAGGAAGCTCTATACTGATTTTTCTTATGACTTTATCGATTTGCAATCCCATGAATAGTTAATGAGGATTTTCTCCCTGTATCCATGCCAACATTTGCTTTCATTTGGGTTTATGATGTTAGTTAGCAATTCATACCAGGGTAAGATGTCATCTTAAAGGAGCTTTAACTTGTATTTTCCTGATGGTTGAGAGTGTTGAAAACTTTAAAAAATATTTCTCATCTACTTGTTTTTCTTCTTTTGTGACTTCTCTATCCACTTTCATGGTTACTTCTTAAATTGGGTTGGTTGTTGTCTTGATCTTTAAAGATCTTTCTATATTTTCAGTTCTAACAATCTGTCAGATGATTTTGTCTCATTCTTCAGGCTCCTCTTCACTCAAATGATGATGTATTTGGTATGAGAAGATTTTGCTTTCATGAAGTCTCATTTGTTAATTGTTGGTCTTAATGCCTTCAATACTAGGGTGCTGTTCATAAAGCCCTTTCCTATAACTGAAGCATTTACTACTTTCTCTTCTGCCAGGTTCAAAGAATCAGGTTTTGTGTTGATAGCCTTGATCCATTTGGAGTTGTGTGCAGGGTGAGAGATATGGATCTAGTTTTATGATGCTACATGTAGCTACCCAATCTGAAAGCACATTTTAAAGATGCTTTCTTTTCTCCAATGTGTACCATCTCCTCTTACATTATAGCAATAAAAGAATGGTTGGAGGTATCACCAGGCCAGATTTCAAGTTATATTGATGAGCTTTCTTAGTAAAAATAACATGATTCTGACATAAAAAGCAGACACACTGATCAGTAGGATAAAACTGGGAATCAGCCTAAAGCCTAAAATCACTATATCAACGATTATTGAAAAAGAGGCAAAAGGTATTCTTTCATTTCTGGCCATTCAGACCCAAATAATCACAAAGAAACTATATTAATTGCAATACTGTTTGACTAGTGGCTCAGGCATATTCCTAGCTAGCTCTTATATCTTAAATGAACCTATTTCTATTAATCTGTGTATCACCACAAGCTTGTGGCTTACTGGTAAGGTTCTAGCATCTTTCTCCTTCAACAATTACATGGCGTCTCTCTAACTCTTTCCTCCTCTATTTTTTTGAAAAAAACAGCAATTATTTTTAATGCTTTATAAATAATACCATTCAAAATTCCTACTTCCTCTCCTCCTCCCATTTCCCTCATGCTCTCCCACTCACCCTTCTCCCTCCAGTCCTAAGGGAGAGCAAAGTACCCTGCCCTGTGGGAAGTCCAAGGCCCTTCCCCATCCATCGAGGCCTTGGAAGGTGTGCATCCAAACAGACTAGGATCCCAGAAAGCCAGTATGTGCAGTAGAGACAAATCCCAGTGCCATTATCATTGGCTTCTCAGTCAACACCAATTGTCAGCCACATTCAGAGAGTCCAGTTTGATCCCATGCTCGTTCAGTCCCAGTCCAGCTGGATTTGGTGAACTCCCATCAGATCAGGCAGACTGTCTCAGTGGGTGGACCAACCCCTCGTGGTCCTGAATTCCTTGCTTGTATTCTCCCTCTTTCTGCTCTTCAACTGGACCTTGGGAGCTCAGGCCAGTGCTCCAATGTGGGTCTCTGTCTCTATGTCCATCTGTCGCCTAACAAATGTTCTATGGTGATATGCAAGATATTCATTATTCTGACTATGGGAGAAGGCCAATTCAGGCACCCTCTCCTCTACTGCCCAAGGTCCTAGCTGGGGACATCCCTGTGGACACCTGGAAACCCCTCTAGAGCCAAGCCTCTTGCCAACCCTAAAATGGGTTCCTTAATTAAGATACCTTCTTCTCTGCTCCCATATCTGTCCTTCCTCTATTTCTGCTTTGATTTCCTGCCTTGAAATATTCTGCCCTGTCATAAGCCAAAGAAACTTCTTCATTAACCAACATTAATAAAATATTCACAGCATACAGAGGGGAATCCCACATCATTAAAGGTTTTTCTTTACAGTTGTGGGTTATTCATGTTGCCACATGTGATTGGAAATTATCTGTTAATTTTCTATGAAGAATGAATTGGAATTTTGGTAAAGGTTGCATTGAATCTGTAGATTGATTTTGACAGGATTGATATTTTTACAATATAAATCTTACCAATCCATAAGCATGAAATAGTTTTCTATTTTCTGCAGTTATCTACAATTTATTACTGAAATGCCTTAGAGTTTTGTTGTATACATGTTTCACTCTCTTTGCAGATTTAAAATTATTTAATAGTTTTCCTTTTATTCAAAATAGATTTTCTCACAGAATATGTCCTCCTTATGATTTCACCTCTATCTACTTCTGTCACCTCCCATCCAGATCCAAACACCTTCTGTCTTTCATTAGAAAATAAATTGGTTTCTAGCGGGTAATAATACAACAAATTAAGGGAAAATAAAAATTAACACATTGAAATAGGACAAAACACACAAGCAGAATGAAAAGAGCATGTGCAAGGAGCAAATATAGATGCAGAGACACAATCAGGAACACCCAGCTAGCCCATCAAAACACTAATCTGGAAGTCATAATATGTGCCCAAAGAACTATAGGTTAAAATAGAAAGAAAAGAAAAAAGTAATATAAATTTTAAACCAACAAACAAAATCCTCTGGTACATTATGAGACAAAGAACATCCGAAAATGCTGTTGACTTTGTTTTCTCTGGGCTATTATTGCTGAGCATTGATTCTATCCTTAAAAATGGTTTGTTTCAGCACGGCTTTGTGCCACATCATCAACCACAGACACCAGCACGGCCTCAGGTGAATAAAGTTCACATGCGCATTGATCCTGTTGCTTCAGAGATCCCTGTTTCTTTTGTGTCCTTCATATCCACTGGCTCTTGTCCTCTTCCTTGTCCTCTCCTACAGGGTTCCTTGAGCCCTAGGGGAAGGATTTGGTGGAGATACCCTATTTACGGCTAAATGTTCTGAGTTCTCTCATTCTCGCTATCATATCTGGCTATGAGTCACTGTATTTATTCCCATCTGCTGTGGAAGAAAGCGTCTCTGTTGATGGCTGTAGCGGTCCGTTTTCTCTAGACTAACAGAATTTAAAGAATGAATCTTTCCACATATATAGAAAGGGGACTTATCACAATAACTTACAGAATGTAGTCCAGCTAATCCGATAAAAGGTGCCCAAGAGTCCAGTAGCTGTTGAGTCTATGAGGTTGAATGAAAACAGGGTTTTCAGTATGCACTGGGATCCTTAAGAAACACGCTCTATGTCCGTGAAAGAATGGACTTGCTAGCAAGGTGAAACCAAGCAGGCATAGAGCAAAAGCTTCTTTCTTCCATGTCCTTATATAGGCTTATAGCAGAAGGTGTAGCTCAGATCAGAGGCGTGTCTTCCCTCCTCAAAGATCCAAATTAGAAGTGGATTTTCTGACTTTAAATTAAGCAATAATTGCTTACAGATGTGCCCTCCAGTTTGGGGTTTTAATTAATTCCATCTGTAGTTGAGAAACAAGACTAGCCATCGCAATGGCTAAGCACAACGCTAATCTATAGGTCCAGCTGAATGTCATTAGAAGCCATTTTGGTGTTGCTTTTATTTAGTACAACAGTAGTAGTACTTGATTTTGCCCAGGTCCCTGGGCTATCTACTCTCAGGTTCCTAGTCATCCAAGAAGCTTTGGGTATGGGTTTAATCTCCTGGAGGGGGCCTTGCATAAAATCAGGTACTGGTTGGTTACAATCACAAGCTTTGTGCCTACCATTGCATTAGCATATCTTATAGGCCATACATCACTGCAGAACAGAGGTTTGTAACTGGGTTGATATTTACATTTTTCTTTTGGTAGTGTGCAGAGTCACTTCCTGTACCAAAGATGTTAACATGTAGGGGTGAAGGCTCTGTGTAGGGACCAACTCAATTTCTCCATATTCGTTTCGTGTTCTGTCAGTTTGTGGAGAGTCACCAGTAGCCTTGGTAACAGCCTGGGTCACTTGTGGGTTCCCATGGGACTCCATTGATCAACAACTCAATTAATCCTATCCCAATACTGGAAGCTTCATTTGGTTACAAGTAATACCCAATGGGGCTCAGTCTCCACCATTATTTGGATGCTTTATTTAGATGATCTTCACACACACACACACACACTTTTATAGGAAGCTTCTACTGTATTAGGTTTTCTAACACCCCTCAAATGGCCCTTAAGTTATCTCGCCCTGTATTTATTTCCTTGTACCCCTTTTTCCTTCCCCTCCCCACTTGTCCTCTCATTTCGGTACCCTTATCCATAACTATATTATCTATTTCCCTTTCCTAAGGAGATCTACTTGTCCTGCCTAGTCCTTTACTCCATACCTAACTTCTGTGCTTCTGTTTGGTTATCATTAACATAACACCTAATACCCACAGCTAAGCAAATACATACCATGTTTGTCTTTCTGGATCTAGGATATCTTGCTCAAAACAATTTTTTCTAGTTCCCTACACTTACCTATGAATTTCACGATTTCATTATTTTTTAATGACTGAGTTATATTCCATTGAGTAAACATAGTACTTGTTTTTACAAATACATAAATCTGTTGAGGAGCATCTAGCCTGTTTCCAATGTCTGAATATTATGAATCTAGAAGATGATTGGCTGAAACAGAAGTCTTCCTTTATGTGACAGTCTGTGTGATTGGAAAAACATCCCCTCTGTAGGGAGTGAAGGAAGCCCTGAATGAACACCGTCCTGAGTGAATGTGTGTTGTTGACATGGTTTCAGCAATGATGAGGACAACCGAGACTCAAACATATGAAGAAATGGCCAAGCCTTCACCCCAAGAGTAAGGGCCAGAGGTAAATGGCAAATACCTTCCCTTCTGGTCCATATAAGGTGCTAACTATGTGACCAAAGTTTTCCCCTGCCTGCATAATTACTACCTACAGACTGTTCCCTTACAGAGACTACTCCTTTTGCCGTAAGGTAAACATACCTCCTGGATGCTGCTATACACCATAAGCTCTGCCTCCCTGTTTATCTGAATATAATAAACCCAACAAGCAGTTCCGTTTTATGTAATAACCCTGCCTCACTCTTCAATTCTATATTACAAATGCTGAGCTTCCAGGGCACTGAGGTTCCTCCATCCAAGGGCTCAGTCCACCCAACACTAGCTTTCTCTCTGGGTTCTCTGCACGTCTGTCTTTTCTTCATTATCTTTCCATGTCTAGCCAGGTGCAAACTGGAAAAGGTTTTCATCCACCCAGACATGTCATATCAGTGAAATAAAAATATAACATCCAACTAATTTAAAGTACAACTTTACATTATTTAAATATTTGCCTTCCCTCCAACAGGATTGTTATTGTTCTCAGCTATCTGTTTTCAACCTAGTTAAAATTATTATAAATTTTTTTCTTTTGCTTGTAGTGATTTATTTTAGAACTTTGAAACATTACCATTGAGGATGAACAGAACACACATACACTGATGAAAATATATATTTACTCAAATATATGAAAAATGCTTACAGACAGAACATTAAATTTTTCTTGACAAGCACCTTTAAATATAAGTAGTATTTTCTAAACCACAAGATAATGCATATTTTCCACATGTGTAAAATGATTATCCTCTATGCTGTCCTCAGAATTTGTGACATGATTTCCTTAAATAATTATGGGGCATGGGTAGCAGCTCCATTGCCAGTCTTAAATCGGTTTAATGAGTACTGCCATTCTTCCAGAAACAACATATCTTATTTCAAAGAAGCATTTATAATTATAACCTACTGTGTGTGCTTTTGACCTTTTGAGTTCCTCAACACTTCTTAGAAGACTCTTTAACCATCCTGCATCATTACACATCGAGCGGAGGTCACTGGGTCACTGTAACAGATTATTATTGAGGCTGTCAACGCGGGAGAGAAACAACTGTTATTTATTCCTATGGTTTTGATCATTCTGCTCAGAGAAATTAACAAAGTGACCTTGCAAAATCCGTGACTCTTCAGAGAGCAAGTTGGCATTTCTCTAATAAAGAAAACGGGTATCTTGATGGCAAAGACCAATCTGCTGGTGGAAATTCTTGTCCAAATCAACAGCTGGCAGGAATTCTTTTTCAAGTCATCCTATTTTCATGGCAGATGTAACTCTGAATTAAATTTGCATTGGATAGGAACTCCTCAGATATTAGCACTAAGAGACTACACTTAGTGAAGAATATTTTATATGTAATATATTTTCAGCCCATTCAGTGTGATACTTGCAATTTTCTTGTACATAAACACATCGTCTAGCCATCTACTGCATCCAGCAACACCAGCTCAGGGAAATGTCACAGAATCATTTCTTTTTATTCTCTAAATTTTCAGCTATGATACAGAGGCTTGGATGAGCTGTAGCCGTGTATATCAACGGAAAGTGTAAATGTTACTGGACTAACACTAATTGCAGCAATACTCCATTTTGAAACACATGGTTCAAATTAATTATGCCTGCCGATAGCTTCTGTTATAGACTTTGATTCTAAATACTATATATTACATGTTATATAGAAGTTAGTAAACGTTTTATCATGTGGTTTAGACTTTATGATTAAATATAATTCAGAGAGAAAACACATTCATGACAAAGGCAAAAAAGACTATAGATGGACTTGAGAAGGGATTAGGTGGACAGCTGTTCCTTATAAGATTGTCTGGCAAAGAACTTTAAAGAAATCTGCAGAGATTTTTAAACTATGAAAAATCATGGTGGTTGCCAAAATCTGGTAAAACAGACTTGTTGTAGTGAAGCGGATCATTAATCTAACTGGTTTCTCTTTTTATGTTTCTTCTTGGAATCTTTATAGAATGTCTAAAATTGTTATCTGTTGGCAGAGTCTGTTTATTTGTTTTCTGGCCACCCAGACCCAAAATAATCAAACTGAAACAATATTAATAACAACACTGTTTGGCCAATGACTCTAGCATATTCCTGGCTAGCTCTTACATCTTAAATTAGCCCATTTCTGTTAATACGTGTATCGCCACGTGGTTGTGATGTACTGGTAAAGTTCTGTCCAGTGTCCAGTGTCTGCCTCCTATGGCTGCTTCATGGCTTCTCCTTGACTCTGCCTACTCTCTCTATATATATTTCTTCCAGCCTGGTTATATTCTGTTAAGCCATTTGCTAAAAGCAGCTTCTTTATTATCCAAAGGTGTCCAAAGCATAAGGGGGAAAGTCCACATCAGTTATCAATGAGATTCATTATTAAAAATAATAAAAAAACAATTTTTAGATATTGAAAAAGAAGGCTAATGATTAGTTGGCATAATTAAATGTGAGCACCTGTAGATACCAACATATTACTTCAACAGACTCTGGACATCTGTAAATACTTCAGAGGCAACGAATAAATGTCTAGCTGTGGATCGCTTCTTCACAAGATTGTAGGTAGTTCTCCCATGTTCTTATACATTATTAAGAGACTCTATGCACTCATTAATGAGGAGTATTGCCAATGAATTAAGAAGAGAGAAATAATGATGGTCAGTTGACAGAAAAATAACCCAGGTCATCCTGTACTCTAGATGCCGCAGATGAGATCTTTAATATCCTAGGACAGCATCTGTGTAAACCACATTTCTGAACAATAATAACAAACCAGAAAAAAAAAGTAAGAAAGTATGAGAGCTGAGGAGTTCAGTAGAGATTTCTCAAAAGAGGATACAAATGATCAATAAATATGTTAATAAATGTTCATTATCCTCAACCATCAATGGAGTGTAAATTAAAATTTATTCTGAGGTCCCATGTCACTCAAGTCAGAATTACTACCATCAAGTAAACAAATGATAGCAATCACTGGAGAAAGTATAGGTAAAGAGGAACCTTTTCTTACTCTTTGGTGGTGGGGAGTGTAAACTCTTGCCATTAATATGGAAATCAGTGTGAAGTTCCTCAATGAGCTAAAAGTAACACTTTCATACACAGCTATACCACACTAGGTATCTACCCTAAAGAAGGTATCCTTGAAGAGTTAATTGCTCATCCATGTTTATTGGTCTTCTATTTACAATAGTAGAAAGTAGAATCACCCTAGATGTGTGAGAATGTGGCACACGTAAATGGGATTTTATTCGTTCATAAAGAAAAATGAAGTACAAAATTTTGCAGAAAAATGGATGCATCTGGAAAATATTTTATTAAGTTAAGTAACAGACTCCAAAAGACAAAAACTGCATTCAATCTCTCTTATGGGAATATATCTTGAGGTAGAAGAATGTGATCAGGAATTTCAAATTTCTCCTCTATAATCAAATGCTTCAATGGATCAAGAATTTTAGAATTTTAAATGTAGCATATTTAATATTTAACTGAAATTTAATTTTAGGTTTAATTTTCTGATGAAATTCCACACACATAAAAATAGAAGCTTAAATGTTGTAATGTTATCTTTATATCCAAAATGCAAGCATGCACCATTTATAATTAAAAAAAAACCTTAAACTTCAAAGACACTAGAAGACATAGGTTAAATAACTCAAGCTGGAGACATAGATGAGTATGTTTTGAACAAGATTGGAACAGCATGGGAAATACTTATAAAAACTGGCAAATTAGATTGCCTGAAATTAACAAGCTACTTTATAGAAAAGGGAATAAAAATCATGAGTGAGGAGGCACCTCACAAAGTTTAAAGAGCATCACAGCCAATTGTATCTTTCAGATGTTTAGTATCCAGTGCACATGAAGAATTAAGCACCTCAAATAGAATCTCCCAGTCAACAAATTGGCTGGTGAAAGAAGAAACAGGAAGGGCTAATAAATAGTTGCTAATATTGCAAAATGTGTTCAATATCCTTATTTATAAGGGAAATAAAATTTATGATTGCTTTGATATTTCATCTCATCCTATTCCAGAATGTGTACAATTAAGAAAACAAACAATAATAAATGCTCGTACATATGTGGTTTAAAGGCATCTTCTGTTCATTTCTGTGATGAACACTTGCTCACACCTTTGAAAATTTAGTGTGATGTTTCCTCTTACAACTGAAAATAGAGCAACGAGATGGCACAGCTGTAGCACTCTTAGCTGTATAGTCGAAGTAATCTAAATCAACACAACACAGTGATACTTGTAGGTCTACATTTATTTCTGTAAATAAAATCCTTACAATACAATGAACCTTAGTATCCAGGAGCAGGTGAATGGATAGAGAAAACGTGGTACAAGCACCTGACTGATTCTTTCCACAACTGTGAAGCAAATGGAATTCTGATACTTGTAAGAAAGCAGTTGTTATCTTAAAGAAATAAGTCAGATTCATGCAAATTCCATAATTTTTGCTCATTTGGAGAAGATAGATTTAAAATCATATACGTGTGTATATGTGCTCATTACAACATTATCATATGATCTCATCTCCAAACATGATCACGAAGGTCATTGAAGGTTCCACATATAAATTCTGGGCACAAGCATTTAGCCTGCTGGCGCCCCAAGTGTCAAATGCTCTTCGCATCACAGGCTGACTGCCACTCTGTTCCATGTAGTCCACAAGAAACACACCTCTGCCACAACCCAGGGTCTGTGCTAGCGGATCAGGATGTCTCTGGAACATTTCTGTCTTCATGCATGAAGGAAGCATATTCACAGGGAATCTATGATGACTTTTGCAGCGTGTGTATGCCATTTGCACTTGTGTTTTGTTTGCTCAGAAAAATTGCTTGCCTAAGGCTGACATAAATGTAATGAGGAAATAGAGTTCTCTTCCAAGTTGGGACAATTGCATATGGAGGTAAAATAGCACTTGCTAGTCTAATGTATTGACATTTTCTATTTTATACCAAGCTTTCAGCTCCCTAATATTCATTTCAATTTTGTTGTAGTTTAATAAATTTTCTTGATGATTTTTTTATCTAGGTTGCTTGGTGAAACTGTTATGTATTTTTCGTTTTCATTTTAGCTCTCAGGAAAGAAACTAGCTTAGAAAAAATTGCTTGAGCTCTTCTGTTTCTGAAAGATTTGTCTAAAACTAAGTGATGGCTTCCTTCACAAAATGACTGAGACCAGTGTTTTCTGTTGTAAAGACTTTAAAACGCTTCTCATTTCACTTATCCTGATGGCATATTTATGTTTTTCATGTTATTTAAAGCACTTTAAAATTATATTTTTCTATGAATTTATTTTCATGCCAGCATACATTATAATATTTTTGCTTATCAATAACATTTCTGTATTTCACATAATCTCAGTTTTAACTCAGTCATTGATTTGATTATTCTCTCTTTGCTTAATTATTTTCATTAGAAATTTTAAAGTTTTACTTGTCATTAAAAACATCTTATTATCCCAATTTTATTTTTCTTTATTATTCCAATTCATTTCTGCTCTTGCAATCAGAGCTAGTCTGGTTTTGTGGGATGCATTTACATTTGAATGCTTCACTTAGTAAAATTGTGGCAGTATTGTGTTCTTACAATTAAGTCCTATTTTTCAATTGTTAATTTATTTGTAGTACAGACATTTTTGATATTTTGGTAGGCATGACTTAGGCATTTCTAAATCATTTAAGAGTCCTGTTATTTCACATTAGAATCCTGCTTAGTATGTTTAAATAGTACTAAACATATTGCGCCTTTATTTTTGCCTTGCTATTATTATTTACATTTCATTTACTTATTACTTAATTCTACAGTACTTGCCACTATCATTAGAGAGTATATAGCAAGAACTGTGTGCATAGGAGAAAAAAAACAATAATAACTAATTTTAAAGTAGAACAACCAGGATTGGACATGCTGATACACATACATTGTAGGCATAAAAATACGAATCATTCTGAGGTTGAGGCCAGTTTGGTCTGCATAATGAGTGTCAGGATATTCAGAGGAACATGGTGAGACCTACACTGAACATGGGAGAAATCAAAAACAAACTGAACTCTCTATATAGCTTTTGCTTATATAAATCTATATTTATAATTTAAGAACAGTAAAAAAAAAACACATCAAGTCCAATATGCACTGTCTAGATCCTCATGGGTGTAGAGCCATCCAGTGGGGAGTGTTGATCTACCAGCGACTATCTTCATAAAAAAAGACTTGTTTTCCCTCTCCTGGCAGCTATAAGTTGCCAATAGATACTCATCTAGCAGTGCAATTTTCTGTCACTTCTGCATGCTGGGGGTTTGTCTTTCTTGACAGAGATCTCATGCATGCCTTCACAACTGCCCTGAATTAACACATGCAACTGTGCTATTGTGTGTGGAAAACTCACTCCTTGAAGTCATCCAACACCTCTGCTTTTAATCAGTCTGTCCCTTCTTCCACAATGATCCCTGAGAGGTGGGAGAAGGAGCTGTGGTATGGAAGTCTTATTTAGGGCTCAGAATTCCCTGTCTCTGTCTGCACCTTGACAGTAGATGCTTACATTAAGCACCACCTACTGCAAGAAGAAGCTTCTCAGATGAGGGTTGAGAGGTACACTAAGGATAAGTCATTAGGAACTTGAGCAATACTAGGTCTGATTAGCACAGTAAGAGTAGTAGCCTCTCCCCTGGGATGAGGATTTGTCTAGGTCCCAAGTGCGGTGTCACAACTGCTGGAAAGCCACAGGAGTTCACAAAAGTGAAACTTCTCCTTACCACTGTGCCAGTTAGGAGCTATAGCTTCTGGAAAGGTCTCAGGTGCAATCAGGAAATAGGCAGCAATTCTCACAAGATTCTGGCGTTAGTCCACCAGGTGATATTTCTGGCCATGTTGGTCATCGGTATAGCACATGGTGTTCATGAATGGATAAGATGAATTTTAGATTCTTTCTTTTAGATACACATTGAAAAAAAATGAAGAAGCAAGATTTTAATGTTCAAAACTACTGAAATATCTTGAGATATATGTGTCTGTGATTAAATATGACTCTCAAAATGTATTTTTAATGTTCATGGGGCTGGAGAGTTGGCATTACACTTAAAAGCACTTGCTACAATTCTGACAGATTTCTGACTCCAGAACCCATGTCAAGGTGACTCACAACTGCCTGTATCTCCAGTTGCAGACCATGCAGTGCCTCTTCTGCATCCTGGGCATATACATGCATGACATGCACACATGCACAGAAATTAAAATCAGCATATGGCTTACAATAAACACAATTCTACATAAACATAACTATACACCAAACCTAGTTATACTTTTCTAATTCTCAGTTACCATATAATATCTACGATGTATAGCTTGCTTTATCTAAGTGTGCGCATTTCATGATGGCTACCACTGAATTTGAGACAGGCTGCCAAGCAGACACCTGATGCCTGAGTGATGGAGTTAAAATGCAAATGAAAACAGAATGAGCTGTGGTTCAGTTAAGATGGTCAAAGCATAACCATCATTTAAAGGCCTTTAAATTTTCTATATTTCCTACAATTCAGGCAAGTTTTATGGCTAATATCATGAAAGCATTGACTTCTTCTTCTCTGAACAATGTGCAAAAAATACAATATTTATTTATCCATTGTAGATAGGTGGTGTGTATACATATTTACGTGTCTATACAAAGTATACATGAACACATAATTTAGGACAGAGTCACAAGGCAGCCAGCTCCATGTCTCCTTTTCAACCAGATGTCTCCAAGTCTTCATCAACTGTTACATTTTTATATACGTCTCACTGACCCATGTGACTTCTATATGGAATTCCATATTTCTGAAGTAGATAACTTAGAAAAAATTAATTCTTTAAAAGTTTATTTTTGAAAGTATATACATCTGGCATCCTCAAAACCAGAGCTTACATTGAAATGTCACATGGGTGATCAATAAATTTTTCATGCCACTGTTGAGCCATAGCAGGAGGATAGGAAACATGACAAAGAATTAGTGAGGTTCAGGAGCCACAGCACATTCAGTCTGGCCCTGTCTAACCTACATAACTCTCAACACCCTGTATGTGGCGGGTATCAGATGTCAGCTCCCTGGTATGATCACAAATGAGTTCTTTCAGAGCAAGCTGCAAGGAATTTATAGCACCGTTCTTCAATGTGAGAAATCCATGCACGCTTGAGTTCTCCCCGCGTTCCCAGCTTGTGCACTTGGCAGCCTACCGTAGTCTCTCTCACCGCGCCCTGCTCCTGGGCAGGGTACCAGCAAGACATCTCATGCTTGGCTAGTTCTCACTACCTCTTAACTCTTGGGGGACTAGCAACCTTTCCTGGGCCAAAGGCAAGCAACGGACAGCTTCATGCTGCTTTTCCTCACCCCATGGCTTTCCCCCTCTCTTTTCAGATTTCACTCAAAATAATAAAGAGCGGTGTGCAGTATAAGCTCATAGCCAAAGAGACATTAAACACGTGTGCCTTTTGCTTTTAGAAACTTTATTTTTTCTGCATTTTATTTTTCTTGGGGCACCCTGATTTAGATTTTCAGAGATTAAATATATCTCTTATAATGTGAGAGAGAATCTTCTGATCGTCTCTCCCTGTTCCTCAGGCTTGTGTTCAGCTGAAAGTGGGAGTCTGAGCCCTTGGCTGGGTGTTTCTGAATGATGCATGTATTCTGTGCAACTTACTGAGTTGCATGTGTTTCCTTCCCAATAACTGTGATAACTTTTTGTACTCTGAATTTTATGCTTCAAGCTTTAATTCAGTGTATTAAGGCAGGGCACTTAAGAGGAAAACACACTTTCAAATCTAAAAATGAAATAATTTTCCTAACAGTCAATAAGCATAGAAGTACATATGCCTGTTGATTGAGCCACTTGAGTGTTTATAAAGGTAGGTAACAACTTTTCTAGGAAGGAAATTTGTGTGTGTGTGTGTGTGTGTGTGCGCGCGCGCGCGCGCGCGTGCGCACGTGTGCACACGCACATTTGTATTTAAAATCATATATGTTTATTATGGAACTAATTCTTGATTTGAAGATAAATATGGAATCAACATTCATCTATGAGTCTTTAAACAGTGTAGTAAAACAAAACCATTGATAGCATTTTGTTTTAATCTTTTATTCTTTGTACAATGTGTTCTGATTATATTCACTCCCTCCCAACTTCTTTCAGTTGCCCCCCCTTCCTTATCCACCCAAATATATGTCATCTTTTTTAAAAACCCACGGAGTCCAATTTGTGCTGCCCAAATGTTCTGACCAGCGAATCATAATCAACTTACCAGGGGCCACATTATTGAAACAAACTGACGCACCCTCTCCCAAGGGCTATCAGTTGCTAGGGTAGGACTTTGTTTTTTTTCTTTCATACTTATATTTGGTCTGTCCTGAGTTTGCATAGATCTTGTGCATACTCTCATAATGATGTGAGTTCACATATATAGTGGCCTTGCAGCGTACTGAGGATGCTATTTCCTGGTAGTCATCCATCACATCGGTCTCTTGCACTCTTTCTTCTCCCTCTTCCTCAATGATTGCTGGGAAGAATACAGGAGGTGTATTAACGGTGAGCATCCCACAGTCTCATTCTCTGCACCCTGGATAGGTTTGAGTTTCTGCGTTTATCAGCATTGAAGATATCTTTGTTTTCACAACCCATGGGCAGGATGGATGGTCCATTGTGGGGAGTGGTCTGGGATGTGACAAATTAAAGCACAGAACAGTCTTTTGCTCTTTCAGGTAGTTCCCACAGTTGGTGGCTCATAGTCTTTCTAGAAAGGCAGAGATGCATCTTCCCTTTAAGCTAAACATGTGCCTTCATGTATAATGCATGAACCGTCTATAGATTTGCACTTTAAAAAGTGTGACCAGTTGTGCTTGCTTCTACATCACAAATACTAAAAAAAGTGACCATTTACAAAAAATGATTAGTATCAAATAAGAGAACAAATAATCTATGGCAGACTTCAATGATAAGTAATCCAACAGGAAAAAAAAATGGATATTAGCAGGGCTGGAGGTTCAACATCCCCATTTTTGTGAGTATAATTTAAGTCCATACCAAAATGTAGTTTGGATAAAAAAAAGACAACTTAGATAGACTGATCCATATTTAGATTTTATGCAAAATTTATTAGGCTTTGCCATATCTTTCCTAAAGTATATGCTAAAAAAAAATACTGAGACTGTGGTAGAATAGATAAGAAAAAGGAGAATTCTTGCTGGCATTCCTGTGAAAGGAGAAATTTTCACAAACATTACATACAGTTCCTAACTAGCAATTTCCCATCCTCCACTTTCTATTTTTGCCAGCATCTATGTGGAATAAAAGATCTCTCCCCCATAAGGCTCCTTCTCTTTTCACATACAGCCAGAAACAGAGCTCCTCAGAGTATCGCCTCCTGGGGCCTCTGTTGAACTGAAAAACTCCAGTCTATAATCAAAGTGTTATAGGAAAACTTCATGACTATATAGACTCTGTAAAAAACAATTCATTCATTTTATTTTCATAAAATTACTTCATTTGGCTTAATTGGTTTTTAAAAGCTAGAGGTCATTTTTATTGATGAGATTGTAATAAACTTGACCTCATTGTTTTCTTTAGTAATCCAAAGAAAAATAGATATTATACTCTTTTAAATCTATATTATTGGATATTTTTATTTTAAATAATTTCATTTTTAAAAAATGAAGAACAGAATTTTATTGCTAATAGATCTTTAGCCATGCTTGGATGGCAGTGGTAGCAAACCTGTCTTCAAAAACCTTAGAACACCTGAGTTCCTCTCAAATTCATATAAAAACTATAATAAATAAAAAGTTTTTAATATTCACCCAATAGAAATTGTGCTGTAACAGTCACAAAGCAATTTTATATGTAATTACAAATCATGTATTTTAATACTTATTTTTAGTTGTGTGTATGTGTTTTCATGGATGATAGAAGGGGACATTGGATTCCTTGAAGCAAAATTTAAAGACAGTTGTAAGTTACCTGATGATGGTGCTAGGAACCAAACTCACATCTTTTGTAAGGGTAGCAATCACTCTTAGCCTCTGAGTCATCTCCCCAGCTCTGAGCATATGGATTTTATTATGAGTATTTTCAGAAACATTAGAGTCATCCATAAGAAGCTTTTAAGAAACAGGAATTGTGATAAATGGATTGGAAGAGGTTTAGAGAGGAAAGGATATCCCGTGCACACAGCAGTCTGTAATGGAGTAGTGATGCATGCAACAACATGTTATCTAATTTTTTACATGCCTCAAAAACACATGAACAAAGTCTGAAATGAGGATTTTTACTGGTAATTGAATTTGCTCTTTTTGGTAGATGTTAGGAAATCATCAAAATGTTCTAATCAGGATACCATTAAGAAGACAATTCTGGTGGCTGGAGTAATGACTCAGTGACTAAGGGTATTTGTTACCTGTTCTTCTAGAGCACCCAGATTTGGGTCAAGGGATTCACATTGTGGCTCAAAACTCTATTTAGCTCCGTTTTTCAGGAGATCTCTATGCCCTCTTCTTAAAGGCTGGGGCACCAATCAAGCATGTGGTTCACAGATACAAACGAGGGTAAAATGCCCATGCATAGACCATATTTTTTAAAAAAAAAGAAAATTCTAAATGTTAAATACAAATATAATAATTTCATTTTTCTTTACAGCTTAATAAAATTCCATTGTGCATAGGTACCCATTCTCATTATCCATTTGATAGTTGATGAACATGTCAAAACCATTGTGAATTCTCATTGTCCATTTGATAGTTATTGAACATCTGCACCTTTCTATGTCAAAGCCACTGTGAATAGACTTGCTAGGAACTTATAGATAAGCATGTGCTTCTGTAGTAGTGGAGTATTCAACCGTAAGTGGAATATCGATATGAGAGAGAGAGAGAGAGAGAGAGAGAGAGAGTTTTCAAGGACCATCATGCAAGACAATATTTAAAAATTATAAAAGCCAGAAATCTAGGCGGACTGGTTTAACTGTGTCTTTGGATATGACAGAACAGCTGTTGTGGTTGCCTCTGCAATAACTGCACAAGATCAAGTCTGTAGACATTCTGGCATGAAGGGTCTCATGACTTTATTGTGGGGGGAAAAAGTCAGTTCTTCAAATGTATAGCCCTTGGTGTGTCAACCAATCTAAAGTGAATTGCCCCACATCCACGAATAAATGGCAATCACAAACTAGACTCAGTGCGTAATTAACAACAATGAAAAGGACACAGAGTCAGGAGTCGATAAGGTGGAGGTGGATCTGGGAAGAGTTCAGAGGAAGGAGTGGGCAGTGACGAGGATCAATATAAACTGTGTGGACATTTCCAAAGGATTTATAATGATGTTAGATTAAATGTATTGTTTAAAAAAATAGTTTCTGATACTACTGAAAGGTTTTGTAAAAGTGTGTTAAATTAAGATTTTTGAAAATGCTTGTTTATTACAGCTATGGAAGGGCGAGGCATACTGACCAATACCGGCTATCAGGAAACTGGAGGAGATTATGGAGCTTCTCTGAAGACTTCAGCAGGTGGGCCATCTCACGGGAGGGTGAAGGAGACAAAGCAAGGCTCAATCAATGTCCTAAAGGACATTCTGTCCTTCATCACCAAAACGATTTTTAAAATCTGACAGGAAAGAGTAGATATGAGCAGGTATGAAGTTAGAAAATTTAAAAGGTGTATTGCGAACTGGAGAGATGTCACACAGGTAATGGGACACTCATAATTTTTTTGGCAAAATACGCAAGAAACAACCCAGGAAATGATTAGTTTCTAGTTTACCTCCCTCTACGATGTAGAATTCAACATTGTTTCTGCTATTGATAAAGCTTCAGAACCATCTGCCCCATGAACTTGGGACAAGTAAGCAATGTCTGCCTAATAACTGAGACTACTCTTGGCTAATCACCAGTATGCTATATTCCTTGTCTATAAAGTTGTGTCTCTTGTAGAAACCAAGGTTTCAGGAAACTCATTGTCAAAGTTGCCTAGGAAATGTGGCCTCAGTTTCCAAGCACTGGGTGCATGAAGAACAGAAAAGCAATGTAGAGGGAAGAAAAATGATGGCAGAACCTGATTTACATTTCATAGGTTCACTCCAATTATAACTCAAGGAGGATAAAAGTTAGTAAATATTGAGCATGTTTGGGAGATAAGTAAGGAAACACGCATAGGAAAATAGTTAAACCAAGTGGTAGGGTTGGAGATATGTTTTTAAATTCAAGACTTGGCTATTTAAAATATAAAATAAGCCAGTTTAAGGATTAATTGCTCTTTATATTATGATCCCATTGTATATATAACTCTGATGCTTTGGTATATTTGTCTCTAGTTTATCTTGTTTTTCAATAAAGTATCACTATAGGGAACATTTTAAAGAAAATAAATACCATAAATTATCATAGAATACAAATAATTTCTTTTGTATTTTTATTTCTTGTATGTTATATTATGACTAAAATCCAAATCATAAAGCAGCCCACACAATTAAAGATTTTATTAGCTCTGTGGAGTATAAATACTTAAATTTTACTCTAAAAAAAGGAAGCAAAATCTATTTACCACTTTGGATTTAGATTATGTGACTACTGCCTAATAAAAACAGAGAATTGCATCATTATGCCTCTATCTTGCCAATAATATGTACATTGGTCCATAAAGTTTGTGTTTATGGAGTCAAGCAACGAAAGGAGTATAGCTTCATGATAATTTATTATATCATCCAATATACCTTTAACATGTTTTTATGTTTGAAAAATTCATATAAGAGGTAGAATTAGCACCTTAAATAAAGATAGGTTACATCCAAGTATATTTAAAAGCTTATATCTTCTTGTAAGCCATAACTTTTATCATCAATATTAATGATATGATGTATGTTTTATTTTGTATGGTGGCATTACGATTCAGAACAGAAAGGTTGAACATGAAAAAACCCCTGAGTTTGGAAGACTGAAATCGCCTTTCACAGCACAGACTGCCCAATCTGAGCCCTTCTCTTCTGTCTGTTGTATTCCGTTTTCACTGTTTTCTACTGATAGATGAGAAATGGAGTCATTATTGATATCCCTATGCTCTGACAGATATGGCCAAGGAAGGGAAAACCCAGCAGGGGTGTCCTCCAATTGATACCCCACATATTCAGAGAAGAAAATCAATCAGCACAGCCTCATTTATTCACTCAAGTCATTTCAATAAACATGAAGTCTTTGGAGCCTTGGGAGAGGGGCAGGGAAAGAATGAATTTAGCAAGATGTGAGAACTGCAGCAGCAAAAATCAGCATGCTCGATTTCACATTGTCTAGAAACATAGACATGTCATAAAGTAGAGTGATATGTCATCACACTTCACCATTACTCCAGTGGAAAAGAGTTGAGATATGTCAGTGTGGAAATGGAAGGCTGGCAGTTACGAGTGAAAACATCTCCAGAGGCTGGATCTATAGATATGTAAGCTAGATGTTCAGCAAATGAGGCAGTGACTTAGCATGGCAAAGCTTGCCTCTCACCCATATGATGCAGAGAATTAAGTTCAGGCTTCCCTCCGTGCTTCCTCTATGTGAACCTACGCTGAAGACTTTGTCCAGTTGGGTTGAACATCTATCCAATTGTTTACTGACCCAGCATAATATGGAAGAAGAGACAGTCTCTAAATCGAGCTAACATATCAGATTTCCATTTATACCCATTTTCCAGAGAAGGATATCAATCCCAAGGAATCTCTGAAGAGGTTACTAAAAAGAATGAAAATTTTCTGTGTTCTCATGAAAAAGAAAACTAACACAAATTTGGTAAATGCAAACCAGAGTCAGTCATGTGACTGGAGAAAATCAGACGCTTAGCAGTGAGATATACAAAGCATATGGTGGCAGAGAATGGGCAATTATCAGTGCCCCATTAGGGTCTGTCACCTCCTCTCTACATCCTGGGATGAAGCATGCCACATGTGCAGGATGCGTGGTGCTCGCTGTAAAGGGATACAGCTTAGGCGAGTGAGAGGAGCCTCATTTTCAACAAAGGCAATGAAATTATTGAGAACTTAATTCAATCGTGGAGAAGTGAAACAGAAGAGGCCTTATCCAGTCCCTTATTGAAGATTTATTTTACTTTTGAAATTATATTATGTACATGGGAGTGCAGGTGCCTAGGGAGGGCTGATGTAGGTGCTGGGGAACAGACTCCTGTCTCTGCAAGAGCAGTACACATTCTTAAGTGCTGAGTCATTTCCCCAATCTTGAATAAACAAACATCAGATGAAAATTATTTAAATAAGAGTGGCATATGAAATAGAGACTTGGTATTGGGGGGAGGGTTAAAGGATTAAATATTGTGACTAGAACCCAATGCAGGACTCAAAAAGGTTGATTTATCAGTTAGCCTGTCTATTTTTAAACACACCAGACAGAAATACATGGAAGTCATCTTAAATAGTAAAAAATTACACACACACACAAAAAAAAAATCTTCATATCAAGACTGTCGCATTGCTAGGATTGTCCAGGACTGGAATGTGGCCCAGCATGGTGAGGATGACTGCACATGAGGATCTCCCAATACTTTGAGACAAGAGGCCTTCTACATATTCCAGTGCTATGGCCCATATTCAACACTATGGCCCAGCTATTTTCTTTCATTCTGCCTCTGGATTTTCTTTATGCTAAAGGTTAGAAGTCCCACAGAAACAATAATTCCTTTGGTAATTACAAGGGTAATTACAAAGAGAGTTCAAACCAGAGTGGTCCCCAGTACAGTAATGGCAAGCTTAGAAAGAAGTCCCCACTCACTTTTTCCACTGATAAGAGCACATGGAACACTTCCCTGTTGCATGGTAGGGAGGGGTCACTCAGATAGGAAAGAACTGCTACAAAGCTTTTGTGAGCTTCACAGAGGGCAGAGGACTTACATCTAGAACATACAAATAATTCCAAAAATTTTTAAGTGAAATAACCCATTTAAAGATAAGGTACAAATCCAAACAGTGAATTCTCAACAGAGGACTCACAAATGGCTAGGAATTGTTTTTTTTGTTTGTTTGTTTTTTAAATGTTCAACATCCTTAGCCACCAA
The DNA here is from genome assembly GCA_001685075.1 of Bramus lutescens. Taxonomy (NCBI): domain Eukaryota; kingdom Metazoa; phylum Chordata; class Mammalia; order Rodentia; family Cricetidae; genus Bramus; species Bramus lutescens. The sequence goes on along the minus strand of LOEQ01002041.1, from coordinate 90,470 downwards.
GGAAATGAGAATCAAAATGTTACTGAGATTCCATCTTACACCTGTCAGAGTGGCTAAGATCAAGAGCACAGGTGACAGCTCGTGCTGGAGAGGATGTGGAGCAAGGGGAACACTCCTTCACTGCTGGTGGGAGTGCAAACTGGTACAGCCATCTTGAAAATCAATATGATGGTTTCTTAGACAATCAATCTAACTCAAGACCTAGCTATACCAATCCTGGGCACATACACAAAGGACATTCTATCAGAGGTACAAGGGAACTTAACTATGTCTGTACCCGCTCTATTTGTCATAGTCAGAAACTTGAAACAAACTAGATGTCTCTCACCTGAAGAATGGATAACAAAAATGTAGTACATTTACCCAAAGGAGTATTGCTCAGTGGTTAAAAATAATGACGTAAGGAAATTTGCAGATGAAAGGAACTAGAAAAGATTATTCTGAGTGAGGTAACTAGACTCCAAAAGACAAACATGTTAGGTGCTTACTTATAAGGGGATATTAGCTATAAAGTAAAGGATAATCATGCTACAGTCCATGGAAACAGAGAAGCTAAGTAACAAGGAGGGTTCAAGGGTAGTGAGGGGAAAAAATGTACATCACAGAAACAAACTATCTAGGGGTAGGCTTTGGAACTCAAAAGAGAGGTCTCAACAATCAAACAGCTAATGGACACTTGAGAAATATTCAACATGCGCCATCGTAGAAATTAAAACGACTTTAAGATTTAAAGTGGCTCTTAACAAATTATCAAGTGACAGCAACAGGTGCTGGCGGCGGAAAGCTCTTTCTCACTGTTGGTGCGAGTATAGAATGGTGAAGTCACTCTTCATGTGATCCAGCTGGAAGGTTCGTGCGCGTGTATCCAAACACATGTTACTACAAAGCGCAGCTCTACTACCTCTGCTGGTATCGTTTCGTTATGACATCCAGTTCGATGTAATACAGAGTTTCTTGTTAGCAAACAGCGTCCATGTGTCTTAAAGAGCGCATGGTTTATTTAAAAAAAATCTTTCAAGCACTGCAGAAAGAATCAAAGACCCGGGGCATGCTAGATAAAGCTTTCTTTTATTTTTAATCTAACCACTTTTAATTGCAATCCTTAGGAATTTGTCTGTATAAATTGATCTGATTGGATTCAAACCTGAAGCCTTACTGGGTCTTTTGGCTTCATCCTGTGCACCATGGTATCTGCTCTCTTCTCCTTTTATGATTCTCTCAGTTATTATCTGTAATACCACTTTATTCTCGCTATTGCTTTTGTTTTATTATTTACAGTTTTTAGTAATTTCGATGCTTTTTAAAGAAAAATCTGAGCACAGCAACGCTTTCATATTTACTTTGCCACCCTCATTAACAAACTCTGGTTCTCTCCTCTGGACTTGCCTTGATGTTAATCGTAGGCGTCATTTCCCCCGAGGTCTCACAATACAGTTTATTGCTTTTGTATTAGACAAGGAGAGATTTCTTAGGGAAATAAAGATAAAAATAAGAAAAACATTTCATTTTGCCAACTGTGATCCTCTTTGATGATTGTGGAACATTTCTTCTGCATGGAGGATTTCTTCAGAATCTCTTATAGAATATAGCTACTAAAAATCAATTTTCAGTTTTACCCAAAGGAACCTTTATTTCATCTTATTTTCTGCCTACTATAGAATTATCTGCAATTGGCACTTTCTTTTGGCTATTTTTGAAGCTGTATTACATGTTACTATTTTTATCTTTAGTTATCAGTGGCTTGAGTATGATTAGCCAAGACATTCTTATTTATTTTCAATTGCAAATGTCTTTTAAGAATATCCTATGACTTTTGGATAAATACATTGATATATTTTATGATTTGGGGAAAATTAATTATTGATATCTCTTTCCACATTTCTTCTCTATACCGTTTCTAGGATGAAATAGTTAGTTCTATGACAGACTGCTTTTCATGTCCCTATATTCGTGAAGACGGGTTCTTGTTACAGCACCATCTCTTCTCTGTGCTTCAGATTACATCGTTCCCACTTTCTTATCTTCAAGTTGAATCATGTTTCCTGTGCCGAGCTCAACAAAAGACCTGCTTATCGCTGGATTTTATTTCTGCTATGTCTTTTTGACACTTTCTACTTAAATCTCCCTTCATCGTTGCTGCAAGCTCTCCATTTTCTAGTAGACTCTTAGACATATCTAAAATATATTTTTCTTATAACTTCAATGTTTTAGTCATCTCTGAGTTGGTTTTGTTGATTGTCCCTTAACAATAGGTTTTCTTTCTCTTGTTGATTGAATACTAAATATAATATTGATGACAAGGAATATATATATATATACACATATGCAAATGTATATAGAGAGACAGTGTTCATGAGAGGAGAGAGAGAGAGAGAGAGAGAGAGAGAGAGAGGAGAGCTTGGAAAGGGGCAAAGGGGCAAAGGAGCTCTAGTCTTCTGTGCTGTTGGTGACCTGAGTCAATATCATCAGAGGATGCTCTAGATTAGGGTTTTGATGTTAGTATCAGTGCTAGGATTTCTCATGTTAAAGGTTGAACCTGTGGTGCTGGTGTTTGCTCTTCGTGGACCTGATACACTGTGAGTGTTCAGCCATCCTGCCAGCCTGTGAACAGGTTGCTTGGAAATACCTTGAATTCTTTCCTATTGTAGGCTGATCTGAGTTTTTATTTTAATTGAAGTGGAAGATGTTTGCCTTTGCCAGTAGAGCACCTGTCTTAGGCGAACCCTGTGAGCCTGGGCTTTAGTGATGAGAATTTTCTCAGAGTACCTGTCCCTTCTTATGACAGCCAGACTCTGACATGTCATGTGAGAGGAAAACCTTGGCTCTGAAACATCTAATGTTCTCGGTACAAGGTCATCCTCTGTGCTCACCCCCCTGTCCTTCTCCCACAGGTACAGGGTATTGCACCTGTGTTTCCAAAGCCCAAGTAGATCTTTACCTTCACCTACAGAGTAGAGGATTGATGTTGTCATGGGTAGCCTGAAGCTTCACCTGTGGCTAGGATCTCCCGATATTTGTGTGGTGAATCGCAATGACTCAGGGCCCTGTAGAAAGAAAGGCATTTCTTGTTTCTGAAGCAATCTTTTCCCAGGGTCATGGAGAGTTGGATCACAAACTCCCTTAATGGATAAGAATTTGATCCTCAAGGGTCACCTATTCATACACAGAAAATTATAACACTGTACAAATTCGTTTCCCTGAGTCATGTTGGATCATTTTTAGAACATGTCTCATTGTGAAAATCAAACCCACTTTCTATAACAGTGAGTAAATCCCAAGGGGACAGGACTGACATTTCTTCCTTTGTTTCAAGGCAATAAGAAGACAGAGCCAGTGTCGGCCTCTGCCAACAGTACAAGGTAGGTCAGGCATCTGTGAGATGGTCCTGGGGCAGTAATACACACACACACACACACACACACACATGCATGTACAAACACATACACATGTGCATCACACTCACATCTATAGTGCTCTATTAAAGTCAAACGATGTAATAAATTTTAAGATACTGGTATACAAGTATAGGTCATGAAAACACACCCTCCAATGACATAAATTTTTATTTTAATAAAAATAAGAGAAGATTGGCCAGAATAGTTTTTCCAATAAAGCTTTTTTTAAAATCCTACCTTCAGATACTATATATCTGCCAAGGTCAAAATGGATATATTTATATCTACTACTTATATAGGAAAGCAGTATTTGAAAAAATGTCCATACTATAGTGAAAAATGAGTTCTATAAAGTCTATATTTCTCCAAAATTACATTGAACTTGACACATCTGTGTTGTACCCAATTCTTGCAATCACTGTTTTTATTTTCTCATATTGACACGTGTAAGCATCAAACTGCCTCCCTGAGCTCACACCTTGAATCACAAATTAGAGGTAAGGAAACTCTGTCAGGTGGCAACTCCCAGGGCACGGGCCCAAGTGAAGATACTTTCAAACCTGGTATCAAGTAAAATGTGTTTCTTAGGAGACAGGAAAGAAAAGCTAAGAGCATTTTAGATTTGTAAAATGTGTGCTTTAGGCAAGAGGAAAGAAGAGAAATGTACATTGTAGGTTTTCAATATTACATGGATGTCAACTCCAGATAGCACATAAGGAAGAACTAATTTTGAGAGATTCTTCAAAACATAATAATGTATCTCAATATGAGGTTTTATGGGGAAACACTATAATACAAAATTTATATGCTTGGACCTTGGAGTATTTCAAATATGCAGAAATGGTACATCAGAAATTTTATACTTGATATTATTTTTAAGAAAATGTATTTGATAGGCATGGTGGTGTATGCCTACATCCCAAGTTTCACATGCAAAGTAGGCTGGGTTGTATAGAAAGTTCAAGGCCAGCCTGGTTGCAAAGAAGACTTTGCCTCAATGATAAAAGGGAAAGAAAAAAAAACATGTCCAGTAAATGAATGCAGCCAAATTTCCAAAATCTAAATAAATATACCTGAATTTATCATTTACAATGTATAAGTGAGTTTCATGTTTTTATAGGTAAGTATGCATAATGGACACGTTCAGACGTTTCCAGGAATGAATGGCCATGTCCATTTTCTACCCTTTTCTTAATTAATTAAAGAAATCTCATTCTAGTCTTAAATTTTAAGATGTACCATAATAATATTTTAGGTGATTTCCTGCCATTTCATACTAGAGGCCTTTTTGACATTTTGATTAATTTTATTTACTCTTTGAGATTTGACTTTCATTCTTTGTAACAGTTATAAATGAGCTCATTTCATGATTTATTTTTCAGCAAGGTTAATTTGGATATATAAAAAGCTTCTTGCCTTCTGAGAATGATTTCTTTTCTTTTCTTAAGAGTATAGCATAATTATATAATTTCCCCTCACTCTTTCCACTCAACAAACCCTCCAGTAAAGCCCTCCCTGCTCACTTTTATGTATTGAATTTTAGCCCAATTTTTTATTGAGTTTGGTAGTTCTAATAAGCATTGGGTGGGGGTTTTCAGTTTCTATAAATAAAGAAATATGCTATCTGCAAAAGATTATGTTTCTTTCATTCTCTTTTGTTCATTTTGGTTTTGGTTTTGGTTCTAATAAGCATTGGGTGGGGGTTTTCAGTTTCTATAAATAAAGAAATATGCTATCTGCAAAAGATTATGTTTCTTTCATTCTCTTTTGTTCATTTTGGTTTTGGTTTTTGATACATCATATTTCTTTTCTTGCCTGTTTGTTGCACCCAAACTTCAAATACTCTATGATGATGAGCACAGCAAGAGGTGGCAGACTCGTCTTGATTTTGAGCTTAGAGGAAATACTTTCAGTTTATCCCCATTCCTTCTCATTTTACCTATGGGTTTGTAATGCACAGATTTATTAGACTACAGTAGAATCCTTCCGGGCTTAGAGTGTTCAGAGTTTATCAGGAAAAGCTGTTGATTATACTGCATAGGTCTTCCATACCCATGTCTTACCTTTCAGATGGATCTGTCTTTAAGGGAGGGAATCTCAAGGTCTAGTTGGTTTTTAAAGTCTACTTTTTGCACCTGTTGGCATATTTATGGCTGTAGAATTAGTTTCTTTAATGCCTATATTATAGATATTCACAAATTTGTTCTTACTATGAAGAATTTTTTTATTTGAAAAATATCCCAATTTATAATATGTAATGCTGATGTGGGAGTCCTTCTGTGGGTTGGTTGTATTGGTTAATGAATAAACAGCCTTGGCCTAATAGGGCAGAACTTAGGTAGGCGGAGAAGACAGAACTGGATACTGGGAGGAAGAAAGCAGGGTCAGAGAGATGCCATGGATCCGTCAGAAACTGACTGCTGGGAATTTTACCTGGTAAGCCATTGCCATGTGACAATACACAGCTTAATAGAAATGGGTTAAACTAATATGTAAGAGTTAACCAATAAGAAGTTAGTGCTAATGGGCAAGCAGTAATTTAATTAATATAGTTTCTGTGTGGTTATTTCAGGTGTAAGCTAGCTGGGCGGCCGGGACAAACAAGCAGGCCCCTCCTTACAACACAATGCTTTTGGTTTCAAATGTACCTGTTTCATACAAGGATCAGGTGCCCTCCATTGCTATGACCATTCACAGCTTATGTTTTGTCCAGACTCATCTTTAGATTCCTGAATAATGCTGTCTGAGCTCTCTTCTTTATGCGCAGTATATAAACAATCCTTTCTTTCTCGCACAAATGAAAACATGTTCTTCCTATAGTAGACATGTGGTTGACTTAAAGGTTTTATATAACTTTAAGCATGTTTGTTGCATATTCCCATTGAATGCCCCCCAAATGTACTTATTGTCTTTAGTTCTTCCAGAGCATTTTAGTTTTAGGGGCCAGAGAGATGGCTCCTCAAGCAAAGGCACTCGCCAGTAGGTGTGATGATGGGAATCTGATCCCTGGGGTTCAAATGGTGGAAGAAGGGAACAAGTCCCTGAGTGTTAGCTTCTGACTTGCACATATGCCTCATGACACTCGTGTACTGTACATGTACATGCATGTGTGTTCACATCCACACATACACACAACACAAACACAACTAAAATATTGATAGACATTTTTAAAGAAATATTAAAAATGTAAGATAATTTGTTGTTTCTCTGATTCTGTTACCCCAATTTTTATATATTATCTGTTAACTCATGTGAAGTAGATCTCAATTATTTTTCCTGTCAGGGTGTACGAATTTCTTCATACAATTTATTAAAGTAATTTCTCCCTTCCCAAATGCTGTTGTTCTTTCTTTATGATGCCATTCGATTTGTTATGAGACAGTTGAGGTCCGTCACACATAAGAACATGATTGGATTTGATCAACTCTCTCCAATTCTGCTCTGCTCCACAGCATGCTGTCCTAGTTCATAGCATCCTCGCATCCCGAAGGTGACAGTTTTACACTCCAGCTTTTGACAGACTGCTACTTTTACATTGTAATTTTATTTTCTCAACAGTTAGAACTGTTGACACATGGAAAAATTTCATATTCTTCCTATCACTGATTTGCTGCACCTAGTCATCTATAATGCGCTGTCTGTTCTTGCAGAGGGTGACCTCAGAACATCTTGAGCTAAGCTAAAACAAGGTTCGTTCTTTAAAATTTCCATAGATCCTAGACAAAACCAGTGTACCAAAGAACTTATTCTTGGAAACAGGACTGTAGGTCAGTTTCACTTATAAATAAATTAAATGCAAAATAAAATATTAGCAAGTGGAATCCATGTGTGTTATTAAAGACTAATATTCCATGACCAAATTGGGTTTAGTTTAACATGCAAGGGTGACTTCATATTAAGAAATCTATTTATGTAAATCATTATGCCAACAAGTTAAAGAGAAGAAAATGTATGACTGCCTCAATGGAATGCAAACTGTCTTGTTAAAAAATTCAACAACCAAACATCAATGTTTTATATAAATAGCGTAGATAATATACTCATTATATATGAATTATATCACACATATAATGTTATATAGTGTATATGTATGCAAGTGTACATGCATATGTATGTATACATGTGCATTATTTTCCTCCAAAAACTCAGTTATCTGACTATGTTATAATATATAGCATTCATGATATAAAATGAAAATGTACTTATTGTTAAAATACTAAGAGGCACATGAGTACCTGCAAAAATATAAACTAAGGTGTGAACATGATAATAAAATGCTCTGGTAATACAGGTGCAATATATAATTTATAAATAATACCCTTCTCTCTGTAGCAAGTCCAGGCAATCAGACAACAAACAAATAAATCAACAATGCAAATATTGCAGACTATTAATACACATTCATTTTAAGATTAACATGCATAAATAGCAATGCTGTATGTCAGTATATACGAGAAACTTAAAATGAAAGATTACTTCAACTCCTTGAAGTGTCAATTAAAATTATTCAGATATCAGAATGGTTTCAGAAAGTAGACAGCAGGACTAATGACTATAACAAAGAGATACTTTCAGCTGGTGTCGGAAAGAGAAATTGAAGACTTCCCAACACAAGATGGTGGCTTAGATAAACTGCTTGTGTGTGACCAGTGAGGGGTAAAATAGGAAACAAAAACAGAAAGAAAAAAAAAAACAGACTCTAACCCTGAGAAAAGATCTGAAGCAAAGCAGAGACCACAAATACTCCCTGGAGAAAGATCCAGGGACAGATGCATTGCTCCTAAACAGTAGGATTAAGTGTCAGCTGCTGCTGATGTTAAGTCCCCTTCTGGCCATAGGCGCTAGAAGAACAACAAACAAGTGTGTGTGAACTGACCTAAATGTGGAGATGTGACCAGGGCCTGGATACAGCTAGCGCTGCTCTGGATGTGGAGACAGAGGCACAAGTTTGACACGGGACCGAAGACTAATATTCTCCACTAGTGCCCTACAGTAAACCATCTGAGGGGGACAACCTGTCACTGCCTAGGGAATACAGGAAGTGTGCTGCGGAAATGGGTACACAATTGCAAGAATCCTCAATGGGAAAAAAGCGAACACAAAGAAGCATAAATTAACAAACACAAAGCAAAATAAGTAAACGGATAAAAGGATGAAATGCAGCAACCCGGATGCCACAGAGACATACATAAGTAGGCGTGTCTTGCACAGCCTTTGCCACAAAAGGCCTCACATAGAAAGCGTCACCAACACGCCAGGGAGGTCGCAATAATAATAGACAGGGCATTGTCATGCTGTGGAATCCCCGCACAAGCAGTCTCACACTGAACTCCTTCTGGGCAGGGAGAACCTCCAATGGCAGCCTGTGTAAATTCCTGAGGCTAACAATGCTCCCTCTGTGTGCATTTGTGGCTACAAAAGACTATCTGGGTGAAGGAAGAAGATGCATTCATTCCAGATAGGAAGAAATGCTGGACCGAAGGTGTACCTTCTGTTCATTTTCTTTATTAATTTATGTTCTTTATTTTTATTGCATATTTTCACTTCTGTGTTTCACTGCTTTAACTCACCAAAGCAGGGCTTTATAACTACTCTTTCTTCTTCTAATTCGAGTCTATAGTGATTTCCCAAAGATCACACCCCTGCATTTTCTTCTCACCTGACACCAAATAGGCATTTCTGCCTCAGTGTGACAAGGGAGAATAGCTAAACCACAAAGTCATTAACTGGAATTATGACTAGCCTTAGGTTACATAATTTGGGACTCATTTGTTTTGCAGCCAGGGGTGGCTGATAGTTTGAATGGTTTAGTGGGTATTTGTTTCTCTAGTACTTAAAGGCATTTTAGCATATTTCAAGTACTCAATATATATTCTTCATATTAAGGACTATAAATATGATTCTAATAACATATTCCTTTCCAGAATTTTTTTTTTGGGGGGGGTAAAATCTAAAAAGTAACGAAAGTATCTCTGAAATTTTCTCCATAAGGAAAATGAGATTCAATATTTAAAACTAGCATTGGCACACCTTTTCACAATGATTTTGATCTTGAACTTCCTCTTTTGTAAAGTGGAAAAGTACCAAAAGACATAAAATCCTTTCCAGTTCCATGCGTGTGTCGTTTCAGATGCTCTAAGGTCATCTTACAAAACATCAAAGCCTTTTTCTCGTATTATAAAATTTTCTGGAAAATTTATTAAAATGTGCTCTTTTTCTTCATTTAAGAAGGTGATATCGGGCCACCTAGATGGCTCAGTGGGTAAAGGTGCTTGCCACAGAAGCCTACAAGGCCTGGAGCCCCCTAAAGGCGGAGGTAGGGAAGTGGAATGAGGTAGAAAACACAATCTTACATTACTGATTTGCTGATTTCCTTAAAGCACTTTGGACTGTTTGCTGATCGGGACTTCACTTGCCACCTGGGGCAGAATGACCTGGAGAAGTAGCTGAAACAATAGACTGCTGCCTTTAACAACCTGCTGGTGCCATGTCCGTCCTTGCAAAAATCTCACTTACTTCTCGCTACCTCCTGATTTTAGTGTCCAAAAATGAGAATAAAAACCGACTCATGACCAAAGCCTTCCAGGAACTATCCTGGGTTTTTCCCACTGCTGACATCTCTTTTCTTCCTGTCAAAAGATATGCCAAAAAGATTCCCAGAATAGAAGAAATCAATGCCACAAAATTGTCCTCTGACCTTACATGCGCACATACCCCCTCTCACACACATAATAATAAATGTTTTAAAATGTAAAATGACTTGATTGACATCATGGAATCACTATTAAATGATTTCTGTATACTTTTGATAATTTGCTCAAGTGTGGAACTCGCTTTTTTGTTTATTTTTTGTTTCATCTTTGTAACAGACTGTTGAAAGTTGTAAGTCTTGGTATATATAATATTCTCCTAAACTGCGATAATATGCAGATTACTGTATTTCTATGCTTAAATACCTTGTTATTACTAGTAACTTTAAAATGTTGTTTTCTGTCCCTTGCCTAAGACTTGCTTTAATTATAAAGTTGAATTAATTTCTTATGAAAAAGAATTTCCATACAATGTAACTGACTTTTTTCTCCTTCATTTCCTCCCTGATCTTTATATTTAGAAAATATTGAGAGACAAAGTGAAACACACAGAATTTATGCTCTAAATAGAAGGTAGATATGCACAACTCTAAAGCCTGGAGGGTTCTTTCTCTAAAAGTTAACGGTATTATTTCTATGAATTTATATATTATAACTATTTTATGAATATACAAAAATATGTTTAGTCATATAAATATATGTAAATATATTGTGAATATTTAGTTTTATGAAAATATATAAGTAATGTATATTTTATCTATTTATAATATAAATTCATATTATACTGTATAATATACAAATAATATAATTCATATTATATATAAATTCATGTTCTGTACATTAAAAATCATAATATATGGGGATTTATATACAATTCATATGTATGCTGAAACAATAATTTCGTGTCATTATGATAGTGAATAGTAATGTTACCTTTAATGTATCTATACCATAGAAGCATACTACTTACCTAAAAGCCTCTGGGCACTTCTTAAGTTCTCTGTGAGCTGGCAGCCCGTAGCGACTATTGTCGATTGCTTTCTTTCCCTATGTGAGCTGTCCTTCCTCTGACTATCGCACACCAGCTATCAGTGCTTGTATTTCCCTTCCAAAGAGGTCCAGACCTTGCTTTCCTTTTCTTTTAAAACTTATTCTTCTCCCACATATTACTTCTGACTGCAGTTTCCCCTTCTTCCTCTCCTCCTCCTCTCCCCCTCCCCCCCTCCCCTAGATCCACTCTGCCTCCATTTCTCTTGAGAAAAAGTCAGGCCTCCCAGGGATATCAACCAAACATGGCATATCAAGTTAAAATAAGACCCTGCACATCCACTCACAATAAGACTGAATGAGGCAATCTAATAGGAGGAATGGGGTCCCAAAACGCAGGTAAAAGGGTCAGAGACAGGAGTCCCACAAGAATGCCAAGCTACACTGCCATAACGTATATGCAGAGGACCCAGCTTAGACCCATTGATTGTTAGTTCAGTCTTTTTGGGTCCCTATGAATATTTCTGATTACTTGTTTCTATGCTCTGTGTCCTTGGCCCCTCTGGCTCCTACTATCTTTCATCTCTCTCTTTCACAGGATTCCATGAGCTCCTCCAGGCTCTGGACCTCTGCATCTGCTCCCATCAGTTGCTAGGTCTGTTGCTGGATGAGGCCTCTCTGATGATGACTATACTACGTTCCAGTCTACAAGTACAGCAGACCATCCTTGGGAATCACGTTATGTTTGGTTCTCTCCTAGGGCTGTGGGCTATCCAGCTTCTGGTTCCTGGCTGCCCAAACACTGTCAGGAGTGGGTTTCCCCTCGTAGCATGGGTTTGAATTTGGACCAGTCATTGGCTGGACAAAGCTACAAGTATTGTGTTACCTTTACCCCAGCATGTCCTGCTGGCGGGACAAATTGTAGGTTAAGGGTTTTATGGTTATGTTGGTGTGTCCTAGTCACCCCAATGAAGCCTTGCCTGGTTACAGGAGACAGCTGGTTCAGCTCCATGTCCCTTATTACTAGGAGTCTTAGCTACGGTCACCCTCATAATTTCTGGGAATTTCCATTGAACCAGTTTTCTAGAATAGGTGGGGAGGCATGGAGGAAGAGTACTGGAAGAGGAGTCCGGAATTGGGAGCATTCAATGCAGACCTTGCTGCCTTAATACCTGACAATAAATACCTGAGATTTTAGCATCATTTTCTGATGAATAAACACGGGCATACCTAGTTGTGGATTTGTTTTAGTTAGATCAAAAATATAGTATATACTTCTCTAATCTCTAATCATGCATTCTGTTTTTCTGTACTTATAAACTTAAATTACTTTATAAGCTGTTTCTATCATTCGGATAAAAATGCTAAAAATGTTAAACATTCACAAACAGTCAGTTGCTCAATTGTGATTGCATTTAGTAGACACCCATTAAAAATTTTTACCAAATTTTTCCTGTAATATCACTGTTCCAATACATTTTAATATGTTTCTTCATAAAAACTAGGCAATTTGCTTGCTTATACAAGAGAGTAATACAGACAGGACTCTGAGCCAGGTTGTCTGAAGCTTGCCCTATGCATATCAACTTCTACACGGAATTGAGTTTTAAGATTAACATAATCTTCATCCCTGAGGGCCCAGATGCAGATGTCAAATCACTTGATGAGCTGAGCAGATCAAAAATCTAAAAGTAAATTATGAGTCTTGAGAAAGATGGGCAACGTAAATGTTCTTACATTCATATTTTATGAATTATGCTTAAATTTTTCGTCCATATCTATTAATAGCCTTGTACAAATTTGCAAATTCCCAGCATTCAAGAGCATCACATCATTTTAGCAAAAGTAGTAATATATAACCTAAAAGGGTCATCACCATCCTAGTATTAGTGAGAATGTATTGTGTGTCCATTCATGATTAATAAATGCAGACATTTGCAGTGCCATTTACTGGACTTATTCCTCTCCCTCAATTTTAATGAAGAAGAATCTGTATGATGCGTAATGCAGTGTTGGACATGATTATTAATTCTTGCTCTCTATTGCTGTGCAGCCTTCAGAGCTAGTAGACAAGAATCTTAAAAGGAAGAAAGTAAGATTAACGGGATGAAAGAGTCATTTCTTTTAATGAGCACACATGGTGTTCTGTCAGAACAAATTACCCCATGATGCCTGTGATTAACTAGGCTGCCTCTTTTTCTGTGAGCTTACAGTACTTCAAGCCAAATAAGCATAATATAAAACAGTCTGAAAAATTAGAAGTCAGTTTTAATTTTGCATTTATCACCACCTTGTCATTTGTGACAAGGCTTTATCATATACGTGATTTTGCCTGGAGAGATCAAAATTAAAACTTACTTAGATAAGAATGCTGTAGCTCAGTGCCAGACCATTGCAAAAGATTCTCTCCAACAAACAATAAAGTGTACAAATTAAGATGAATTCTTCCAGTTTGAAAACAGCATTGCACTAGTCTCAGAGGCTTCACTTTCTTCAATGATATTACAGATTTCCATTAAGGAGAATTTCAGACCATTAAGCCAATTGGTAGTGATGTCAAAATAAAAATCTTTGGATACTTTGTACTTTTTCATCTTGATATTTCATCTAAACTAATTTTAGAAGAACCTTAGGTAAATGCCTTCTTTCAAAGGTGTGTGTGGAGAGAATATTCACTGTCAACCAGATGCAATAAGAATGCAAATAAATAATGCAGAAGCAATATGAATCAATCATGTAACTATGCATTGAGTGACAGCCAGGGAGATATCACAACATGCACAGGAGCCTTTTTTTGCGCTGCTTGTCCTAGAAAACGTATTTCCCTACTTTGGCAACCATCTGTGACTAAGAATATGGTTTTATTGCATTGCATTCTGAAAGGTTCTGTCTGTCTCTCTAGAGTCAACCATCGCGTGCCCCACTCATTAATATGGTAATTTGTGACGGGAATATGCTCCTCCATATTTCTGTGTACAGAAACTTTATCTGAGTTACCATGCAATATTCCACAGGTTATTCTTGTTCAGGCAGCTTTCGGCTTTTCCAACTCCTTACTGCACCCCACAACCCCTCAGTTTCCATAGTTCCGCTCATACTTTCTCTTATTCCTCTAAATTTCAAATTTCTTATGTTGGGGGACGATGATATGATAATGTTTTCCCCTTAGTAACTAGGGCAGTAATGAACATTTCATAAACCCTTGAATATTTTCATTGAGTTCTTTCATTTACTCTTTATTTATAATTTAAGGACTCTCGTACTATTGCAGCCTCCCATTCACCCATACCTTGAACTAATTAAGTTTTTTTTTTACAACACATGTAAGAAATTTCTTAATTGCCAAAGAAAGATGCAATTTCATGTGGCCTCAGTGATCATTTAGTATTCAGAAACACATCAATCCTCCAGCGCTAATTCCAGGTATTGGATGATTGCCCATAGATGCTCTGACCTTTCTGTCTTCTCCATGTGAGCAAGCACAAAACAGACTTTTCTGTTTTTCTACCTGCATCCATATATAGGAAGTACTGTGATCATAACCTTCCTCACCATTTTGCTCCTTTATCCCTCCTGAACTCCTGACGCTGTCCTCATTTCCAATCAGTCTCCTTCCAACCCCCACCCATAGCCCACCGTGTGTGTGTGTGGACTGTGTGTGTCTGTGTATGTCTGTGTGTGGTCTGTGTGTGGTCTATGTGTGTCTGTGTGTGTGGTCTGTGTGTGTGTGTTTAGTCTGTGTGTCTGTGTTTCTGTGTTGGTCTGTGTGTGTGTGTGTAGTCTGTGTATGTGTGTTTGTGGTCTGTGTGTGTCTGTGTGTGTGGTCTCTGTGTGTCTGTGTGTCTGTGTGTGTGTAGTCTGTGTATGTGTGTTTGTGGTCTGTGTGTGCCTGTGTGTGTGTGGTCTCTGTGTGTCTGTATGTGTGTGTGTTATGTGTATGTGTGTATGTCTGTGTGTGGTCTGTGTGTCTGTGTGTGGTCTGTGTGTGTCTCTGTATGTGTGTATGGTCTGTGTGTGTGTATCTGTGTGTGTCTGTATATGGTCTGTGTGTCTGTATATGTGAATGTGTGTGGTCTGTGTGTCTGTGTATGTGTATGTGTGTGGTCTGTATGTGTGTGTGTGTGGTCTCTGTGTGTGTGGTCAGTGTGTGTGTGTGTGTGTNNTGTGTGTGTGTATCTGTGTGTGTCTGTATATGGTCTGTGTGTCTGTATATGTGAATGTGTGTGGTCTGTGTGTCTGTGTATGTGTATGTGTGTGGTCTGTATGTGTGTGTGTGTGGTCTCTGTGTGTGTGGTCAGTGTGTGTGTGTGTGTGTGTGTGGTGTGTGGTCTGGTCTGTGTAGGTGGCCACATGTGTTGTATGGTACAGACTGCGGTGTACATGATATATCCTGGAGTCAGTGTTTTATAACACTCATTTCCACCTCCCAGCTTTTGTAATTTTTACTCCACCTTTTCTGTGGTTTTACCTGAGACTTAAAGAAGTTCATAGACACACACACACACAGACACACATATAGACACACACAGACACACACAGACTACACACACACAGACACACATAGAGCACACATAGAGCACACATACACAGACACACACAGACCACACACACAGAGAGACACACACAGACACACAGACCACACACACACACACACAGACACACAGACTACACACACACAGACCACACACACACGCAGACCACACACACATACGCAGACACACAGAGACCACACACACACAGAGACTTTTCACCAAGTTTGCATTACCAGGCGTGTTCATTCTAAAGGAATGGCTTCAGATCCATCCAGAAAGCAGCTGGTTTCTTCCACAATGGCCAACCACTAATGGATGAGAGAACAACCTGCCTGCCACAACAGAATCACAGCGTCCCCACCCAAGGAAGACCGCTGATTATTTCTCTGCTCCGGCAACCCATGCAGCATCTTCCTGTACTCTGGACACTAAACAGCAGGGGGGAAGAGTCCAGCTTAGCTCTGGCTTTATTTCCCTGTATCCTGTATCTATGGTGTATGATCTTTTCAGCAATAGCATCTTAACATCTAGTCTGGTGTGCAACCAAGACCAATAACAACAGCCTGTATTGTTTTGGGGTCCACTGAGGGCTCCCCTTCCAAGGACTCATACAGAGATACCCTACTTCATCTGATACTGGGATTTTCATTTGAATACTAAAGACTTTTAGGAACTCTATTATTAGCTTAAGCAGAGTATCTCTGATTAAACTGTTGGTTTTAGGTTTTAGTTTTACTCTACATAGTAGTAGACTCCTATGTGATTTTTGCCTACATCCTTGGTTTTGTTGATTCTTCCCCCAAATCAACCTTTCCCCTACTCCTCTCTTCAATCCCTATTCAAAGCTCTTTAACTCTAATGTTGCCAATTTACTCTCATATTTTCTTATTCCCTCCCCACACCTATGATCTATCCACCTCTCTTGGATCATATCTTGTTCCCTTGTCTCTTCTCATTCCAACTTAAACACATCTAAAAATGTAGACTTTAAATTTAGGGCCGTCTATGCGAAAACATACAACATTCTTGGACTTGGTTACTTCGCATTACATTTTCTTGTTCTACTCATTTTCTCGTAAATTTCAGAAATTCATTTTTCTTCAGTACTGAAAATAATTCTATTGTGTTTATGTACATTTTCATTATCCATTCATCACTTAAGGTTTCACTTCCTACCTGCTGTAGAAAGGACAGCCGTGAACCCGAAGGTGAAGGAGTTTTCATCATGTAGTGCGGAATCCTTTGGTAAACGGTCAGGAGTTTAATGACTCAGGTTGTGTGGTAGCTGTACCTTTAGCTGTTTGAGGGGCTCCACACTGATTTCTGTAAACCCCCCCCGACCATAAGTAAGGGTTCTCTTTTCCCACATCCTCAATAGCGTCTATTGTCTTCTTTCTGATGGTAAATCATTCTGACTAGGGTGAGATGTATCTCAAAGCTTTCTAAACTGACATTTCCTTGATGGCTAGTGATAGTGAACATGTTTTGTTTTCTGATTTTAATATTTACCAGTCATTTGTATTTCTATGGATGAGAACTTTTTATTCGGATTCATGGCCCATTTATTTGATTGGATGTTACTGTCTATTTTCAGTGCTCAGCTCTGACATCTGTTCTGATTCCTCGATTTCCCTTGCTCTTGGGGAATTGGCACACACTATTCATATTCCTGCTTAAACCTACCTTCTCTTCTGCCCTTATATGTCTAGCACTTAACTATGACTGGGGCCATATATTAGATAGAAATTTCTCAAAAATTCCTTTCCCAAGTCCTACCTTTCACATGTACTTGTCATGGACTATATTGCACACAACAGCACTTTCTTGGCTCTTTACTTATTCTTCATGTTGGGTGCTAAAATTCCTGGGTATAGAACATATATGTTAGGCTAGCCTTTGTGTTCTCAGTGATAGACTAATGCTCATGAATTAGGCTGCTACTAAACAGCGTTGGAATGAAAGAATATATCACTTTCGTAAACAATGTACCTTCAAGGGATAAATCATTAGAAAAGAATGCAACACAGTTTGACTAGCTAGTTTAGGGTATTCATGCATCCTAATTGCCTTTCTTAGAATGCTGTAGAAGTTCCTTTCAATCACACACACACAAAAACTGAAAACTCAGTCAGTATGTCTAGAAACTGAACTGAAGTGAGTGGAGTTCGTATGCATTTCCACTATTTCACTGCTTACCTCAATCTTTCATTGTTTAGCTAACAACTGAATAACAATTAAATGTCATTGCATACAATGTGCTTGTGTTCAGTGTAGCCTCTTTATTAAATATTAAATAGTTCCCAAACTCATAGAAGCAAAGTACAAAACAGAGGCAGGCAGCAGGTCCTGTCCCCACTGGAGACTCACAATCTAGAAGAGTTTACTAATAAACAGATGCTTAACTTTGAAAGTACAAGTCTTAATGCATTCTGCTAACAAAACACCTCAGGTATCAGGGTTTCCAGGAAGACACCACCTAGAACTTTGTCCCAGTCAGTAGCTTGCATTGTTTTAACCTATTCCTGAAGAAGGAGAATAAGAAAGGTTCTAAAAGAAGGCAGTGATCTGTGGAAAGCTCGAGCTCTGCTTACGAAAAGCAGGAAAGGCAAAAATTACCTCTGGAAGTTGCTTGCTAGACTTGGAATCTGAGAAAGGAAATACAAAAACAGGTGTGAATGTTTAAGGTGCAGAAAGGGATGAGCACAAGCCTGAGAGGGGGTGCTTCTCAAGGAGATAATTTGGGAGTAAAGTGAAATGGAGGTGAGCTGAAAAAGAACAGAGGCAAAAGCAAATTCGGGTTCAATTGAACCCCACCTCTTTCTCCAAGAGAAAGCTGCAGGGAGGATGTGCACGCCCATCATCATCTGCCCCACCCAGCCGTCCAACCAGCATATCCAGACTCCTTCCCTTTTTGTTTAGCTTTTGTGGGGCTGGCGATTTAAACACACTGGTGTTTCTATTTCCGTGGCAGATGCTATGAACCGTGGTTTGATACGTTTTATAGAATCCCTGCAATTTCAATGTGCAAGATTCTAAAGCCATATCTTGTGTTTTATGGATTCGGCATCACACAGTAAGCCTCCCTAAAGGTCAATTGAAAATATAATTCGTGTTCCGAAACTATTACAGGATCAATTTTGTTTTTCAGATACTAGAATTAGTTGCTATAAAACAAATCAGAATACGTATAAAAGTTAATCACAACATAATCACAGAATTGATAACAATGACAGTGTCATCGCCAGTTATCATTGGATGCTGCTATTTTAACATGACACGGTGCTCTAATAATTGAATGATGAGCAAAAGAGATCCATGTAAAACAAAAACAAACAAAAATTTATGTTTTATGTAACTGCTCCCCAAACAGCAGGTGCTTCGTTTGGAGTAATGTTGGAAGGTTATTGAAAAGGAAGAGGTAGAACCTAGTTCCAACTCTTCATGGTCTGAATACTTGTTCTCCAGATGGTGGCACTGTTTTTGAGAGAGTATTGAATCTTTAGGTGGTGGAGCCTAGCTAGAGGAAGTACAGGCCACTGAAGACTACCCCTACCCTAGGAGGTGAGGCCTCACTAGAAGTATAGTCTGCTGAA
>LOEQ01002041.1:38953-71362 GCA_001685075.1 Bramus lutescens | reverse complement strand
CCCTACCGTGGGTTCCTGTCATGCTCTCTGCTTCCTGTTCTGCTGAGACATGAACAGTTCTCTGTACAATCCCACCATAGGCTGATCAGCTAACTGTGCCTTCCCTGTGAGTCAAGACTGAGACTCTCTGAAATCATGAGTCAGCCTCAGCCTTCCTTGTCTGTCATTGTTTCCATCAAAGTATTTTGTTCAAATCAACAAAACATAATTAACACAGATCTTCAAAGCTGTGTTTCAGAATGAATCACTTTTCTTTTTAAGTTAATTATCTCAAGAATTTATCTGCAGTAATGGAAAGATAAAGGACACAAAATCAAAGCCGATTGTTTTCATGCTGGTCAATACTTACTACCTTCAAGGAAGAGGGAAAGAAGCCCACACTTGTAATATTGATTCCGCCAATTCAGTGACATGGCTGCCCTGCCAAGTCTTCAGTCGAGGATGTGAGAAGGGCCTTGCCACAGCAGGAACTGTTCCTGAGACAGGAAGAGACCAGCAAGGGCTCACGGTGACACCGTGGCATTGCTCACGGTGACACCGTGGCATTGCTACAGTGAAGGCTGGTCCACGGGCTGAGAAGGATCATGGCTGCCCTCAGATTGCCTGGAAGGCTTCTAATTCCTAAAGACCAGAGCAGGGCTGGGAATCCCAGAAGTTCTGTTGTTCAGGAAAGCACTGTGTAAGGACAGAGAGCATGTCTCCTGCACCCTTTAAAGAACAGGCCCTGGTGCATGCTGTTATTTTAGTCTCTTTCAAAAGTACCGTCTTAACCTCAGCATACAGCTTTCTGATTTCTCCTTCCCAGAAGCTGTGTAGCCCATACTTCTTAAGCTACATTCTTCTGGACAACCTTGACTGCCTAATAGTAATACCATAGCGAATTCATATAATCAAAATATGATAGGAAAGAATTATGTTTGGGCATCAGTGGCATTTTATTATCTTGATAATAAATATAAAAAATTTAAAGAGGGAAGGGCAACGTGAAAGGAGATGGGAAAGAGAGGCAGAAAGTTTCTAGAAGATAAATCAGATTTATGCCATTAAAAACCATAAAAACATAAACTCTAATATTTACTAAGTATAAGCAAGTAGTGAGAAACACACACACACATACAGCTTTGACCATGTGCTAAGTAGCACTAACAAAAAGAATAATAAAAATTTTAGTGAAATTATTGTCTGACACATGTCTCTAAATGTAAAAAATGTGTCAGAAGTTAGGATGAAATAACATCTGGACTTGCAGAACAAGCCCATATTCTTGTCAGGTAGAAAGAGTCCTTGTCACCTCTTGGTTTCCCTTACTGAAGACTTTCTTTCTCTTTGCCCTCTTTGTTTTCTCTCACATAAGAGTGTGTCATTGAAGTTTTCCTAAACACAGAAAGTTGAAGGAATAAGAAAACCAATTTTCTAGGTCAAGTAGCCATGTTTTCCCTAAAAGTGGAATCATCAAAATTCAAGAGAAGTTAAGACTTGAGAAAGAGAAAAGAAATGGCCTCGAAGACTTGCTTCTATGAGGGGCACCTTGCTGTGGATGGAATCAGAAAGCGTTGTTCTACTTCCACAGCTATATATATATATAAGAGCCAAATCTCCTTCTCTCTCTCTATATATATATAAGAGCCAAATCTCCTTATGTATATATAAGAGCCAAATCTCCTTCTATATATATAAGAGCCAAATCTCCTTCTATATATATAAGAGCCAAATCTCCTTATATATATATATATATATATAAGAGCCAAATCTCCTTCTATATATAAGAGCCAAATCTCCTTCTATATATATATATATATATAAGAGCCAAATCTCCTTCTATATATATAAGAGCCAAATCTCCTCATATATATATATATATATGAGCCAAATCTCCTTCTATATATATAAGAGCCAAATCTCCTTCTATATATATATGAGCCAAATCTCCCTCCAGCAGTGCAGCTGTTTGCTGCTTCTATCCTTTAAGCAATACCAAGACGTAGATCTGTCAGTGTTGCTTTAAGAATAAGAAACAAGCAAGGCTGATCACGGTAGCATAGAGCTGTTACCCTAATACAGTACTTGAGAGGCAGAGGAAAGACCAGCATTTGACATCAGCGTGGAACAGACAATGAGGTCTGGTCTCAGGAAAAGTGGAAAGAATAAGATATTCAACAGAGTTGAGTCATCCAGGATGCAGGGTGAGCAGGAGGTAGAAAACATTTTAAATCCACGGATTAAGTATCATCATCTGCAATGCTAATATTTCTATTAAATACATTACAAGCACAAAATGACAATATTTTGTATGCCGGAGACATTTTATAAAATCTAATATTTATGACTCTTTTAAGATTATATCTTGTTGTATAAAGACATATTTTTCTAGTAAAACACTTAGGCATCATAAGATTCCTATTATTACAATTATCAAACTTATTGTTTTAAATATTTCCTCTTCACACTCGATCTATCACTATTCCAATATATGGATTTACTCACCAAAGTCATAGTTTAAACGATTCTTCTTACAGAACAGAGTGAAACTGAACAGATGAATCAGATGAATATGAAGTGGGTCATTAATATAAAACCTACTGACAGGTTACAAAAGTGTCTACAGATTTTGTTCTGAGAGTTCTCTCAGTATAAACGTGAAGAAGGTTAGCAACTTAGGAGAGGACCCCCGACAACCCCTAGGGTGAATACATCAATGGGCTTTTAGAAATTGATCCCAGGCAAAAGTGAATCCCCTCCCCCATTGCTGGATTAGTTCCAGATTTGTTTCTCAAGGACTATATCTAGCACTTTCACAGGGAATGAGATCATCATGGTGTTGACTGGCGTTGAAAGGGTAGAAACAGCAGAGAGAGAAGCTGTTATCTGTTACACAGATCATAACTTGCTGACTCAGACAGTTTGACCTGCCTTTCCAAGCCATTGCTCAAGATAAAGGTGAGTTCACAAGAGACCAAACACAGAAGGCGATTTCAAAGAAAGATGCAATGGTGGATTTTTTTTTCTCATCTCTGTAAATATTTTATCTAAGGCCACTTGCATTCGATGAAGTTACTTAACAATTTTAGCAGTTACAAAGAATGAATGTTTTGACTACTAGAAAAGCATACAAATACAGTTTAAAAAAAGAAATGTTATCCTTTTATAACATGCTTTAATATATATATATGTACTCACACAAAGCCAGTGTCTGGTTTTTGGGGGGTTGGATTTTGTTTCTTTTTTTGTTTGTTTTGTCTGAAATATTAGCTGTCTTCAGAGCTAAGGTGCAGTAGCCAACTACCTGTTTGCTCTGACCCTGTGGTGAGGGAGCAGGGATTTCCAAGCTGAGAGTCAGACTGGTCCCTTGTCCACATGACTGGGATTTGAGCAGAACAGTAGGATTCCTCTCAGGTTTCTGAAAGTACATAAGGTAACAGCTTTTCTGTAGAACACCTACTTTCTCTAAACTCTAAAAGTGCTTGTCATTAATCATCAAACGCAGCATTTATCTCCCAGCCGCTATTTTAGAAAATAACAATGGCCTTCAAATTTATTATAAAGAACAGTACAGGTACTGTGAAATTCAAATTCATCAAATCTTAAATATCCATTTTATAGGTCACAACCAATTTATGGGTCAAGAAACTAATTAATCACTTCCTAGTTAATTATTAAATATGAAATAATACTAGAAGAGAATGTCAGAATACATTACATACAGGAAAGAATAGGTTTTGTACATATGTATTTTAATGCAATAGTATGTATTTTCTCGGCATACGCTCTCTGTAGGTTAATCTTGATTGTCTTTGAATGGTGTCCCTATGATCTATCATCTAATCAATGTAGAAATCATCTTACTGAGTTCTGTTTTAGAATGTTGTCATAATTGTATAAAAAGTTGTAAAGCATAGCCAGCTCTGTAAAATCCATTTAAGATGTGGCCGAGGCTGTTCTTCCTGCAACCATAGTCACTACCAACTCAAGTAATTAAGCTCCATGAATCACATAAACTCTGTCCTAGGAAATGCTGATGAATGCCTTCAGTGTCTGCACGACTTATCTTTTCCCTTTACAAATCAATAGGATGAGTAGGATTGATCATTGAAATTATCTGCTTTGAAATGTTAGACACACAAAATAACAAATTGATATAAATTAATTAACACAAAATGGTTAGGTCATAGTTCAACAGGTGTTCAGAAACAGAATTTATTAGTGTCAGGAAATAACATTTTTCTTAAGAACAATTAAATTTACACACATTTCTTTTAAAGATCGAAACAATTGAACTTGATATTTATATAAGTTAAGATTACATTGTTTATAAGAAAGAGCATAGTAGTAAATATATTTATTTTTATCATAGTGAAACTATAGAAATAATCAAAAGTGTTTATCACATTTCAAGCAGAAAGATGGAAGTAAATATCTGAAAGGATTTATAAGAAGAGCATTTTGAATTACAGCATCAATTCTGAATTTCCTTCAACT
The DNA here is from genome assembly GCA_001685075.1 of Bramus lutescens. NCBI lineage: Eukaryota > Metazoa > Chordata > Mammalia > Rodentia > Cricetidae > Bramus > Bramus lutescens. Next base: position 66,886 of record LOEQ01002041.1, on the reverse strand, counting down.
TTACTATAAAATATTGATATTGTCACTTATTCCTGTGCTTTTAACTTGTTTGTTCATGCATCTACAATATTTTACATATCATATTTATGATACCCAAAGCAATTTTGATATATGTATACACTGTCAGTTGGCCAATTAAGCAAACAATGTATGTTCTACCATACATACTTACAACTCTTTTGAGGAGAGAACATTTAAATATCTACAGTCTTTCTTGTATTGAAAACTCTTAAATACTTTTTTAAAGTTTACAACGTTAATTTCTATTTTTAAGCAAGTTTCTTTCCAGTTAATCAATTTACTTGTCTAATTCTAATTTGTTATTTACTTATTTAAATTTTAAAGAGAGGATCTTACTATTTAGCTCAGGCTTCTTCAAAGTCATTAGCCTCCTGCCTCAAGGGTCTAAATTCTAGGATTATATAGGTACAGGCCACCAGGTCTATTGTCCATCTCTGAAATTATAGTTCCATCAAACTATATTTTCTTCCAAAACAGAGAAGATAAAATGCTATTTATAAATGAGAATGTAATGGTTTTATGCCCATGTGCACTCACTGCCCTCCAGATTTTGTAAAACCAATAACAGTTGTCCCGAGTTAGAGAGAAAATACATGCCGCGAATGTTCTTCTACTTCTCCTAAAAGGAAATCGCTCTGTCCTTTCATATTCATCAAAGGAATTTCCTGAAGTCCAGGATGTTAACAAAGTAGATCTTGCAGCTGAAAATCAATTATCACCAGAACTGAGGAAGTCAGACCTTTCCTGAGTGCCAGATGAAAGGTGAGAGGAAGCTCATAAACACCTTTCAGAAATTAACAGCATGGTCATTTTCACAGGACCCCTGCTTGCATCCACTGCCTGTCTCCCAAGGCTTCTCCATATTGCAGACCATGTGTGGCCCAGCTTTGCACAAGTCCAGTGTGAAACAGATAGGCTGTGACTCTTATCACTTCAGGAAAAAAAAATGCCCATGCAGACCTTCTGGATGGCCCTGGTAACAACCATAACTTGTTGTAACGGCTACACAGCCTCTGAAGCACATCCCCATTGCTATTTCTTCCTCCTTATGGCACAGAAACATTAATCTAAAGCCAGGCAGTTGTGGTGCATGCCTTTAATTCCAGAACTCAGGAGGCAGAGACAGATGGATCTCTGTGAGTTCAAAGCCAGCCTGTTCTACAAGAGCTAGTTCCAGGACAGGCTCCAAAGCTGCAGAGAAACCCTGCCTCGAAAAACCAAAAGAAAAAAGGGAAAAATGATACAAAACATTAATCTACCATCAAATATATACTTCCAGAGAGCTGCCCAAAGCATGAGAGGAAGCAAGTCTCCCATGTTTTCTGCTTCTGCTACCGATACTCTTTGTACACAAGACTTACATACACAGGAACACCACTGACTAAACATCAGGAAATAGAACCAACAATGTCAAGAGGGCGCTCTGGAGACTCTCCTAAGTGAGGAAGAACAGACTGCAACCTACAACATGTCATTCATTTTCTTCTACTACCTCTAGAGAACCAAACCAGGATGTGGAACAGAATATCGGACAGGGACACACCAACAAAAAAAGACCATCATTATAGTCATTATTGGTAGTCACGTAATTTATCTGGCATGGGAGGAAGCCATGAAATATGTGATTTTTCCCTCCATCTTTCCATTTAGGCCACAGAACAAAAAAAAAATTAAAGGAGAAAATGTAACTCCATGTAAAGAAATGAGCACCCGGGGTAGTTTGGAGTTTGCAACAGAAATACCCTCCGCAGGCCTGTGTGTTAAGGGCTCAGTGTGGTACTCTTAGGAACAGTAGACACCTTAAAGAGGACGCCCTATGTTGTTGAGAGTTCATGGGTGTAACTTCATTGACATTTCTAGAAGCTATAATCTCACAGCAGACTTACTGTTCTTCTGGCTCTTACAATGTTTCTAGTCTCTCTCCTGTAATGTTCCCTGAGCACTGGGTGCCGGGGCTGTGTTGTACATGACATTAACTGGTACTGCATAGCACACAATAACTTGTTCTCTATAATTTGATCAGCTGGGGCTTTCTACAATAGTTGGAAAAAATTTCCATGTTGAGGGGTAAGAACTAGTCCTATATATGTATATGAAGATAAATATTTAGAATATAATTAGGAATTACCCTGGTTTAGTATAGTGGCAACTGTAGGTACTCTAAAATCCATGACTTCACCAGCCCCAAGGAATTGGCTAGCTTCCTAACAACGTGGCTGCCTAACTAGACCTGAACAATGTCGGTACCAATAGACATGCTAACATAGAAGAGGACTATCTCACAAAGAACTTCAAGCGACTAAAGACTGTAGTGAGCAGGAGAAAACATCTTCCCCAGGGAAGAGTCTCCCAATTGATTATCCAATACCAAGTGACCAGCCCTGAAATCACATACATACAAGTAACACCGGGCAGACTCTACAGACTTAGAAACAAGGGAAAGGGGGAAATCACATGATAAAGTTTTAATTTAACAAAATAAAAGGAGGTGAGCCTAGTGGGTAACTGTAAATTATTGGGACATGCCTTCAAAGGCGACTATGGGAATCCAGTCTTTCTCCAGGCCCTAAAGAGATGAGTGTGCTCCACTCTGTGATCTTGCTCTGATGTGCTCTCATGAGGCCAATTGGTCATGAGCACAAACATGCTATACAGTAATTCAAAATAGATCTTTTCTCTCTGTAAACAAATAATTTCAGGTGTCTTGCCATAGCAACAGCAAGCCTTCTAACACTAACATTAAGCCACGTCATTTCACTGCTTGTCGAAAGACACAACATCCTTATACAATCCATTGTTGCCTGTCTAGCTTTGTCTCAGTTGTAGCTGATGCTAGATGCTGTCTTCCAGAAAGATCACTTGATTATGTAATGAAATAAGAAAATGATTTATGAAAACTTCGACCTTCACTAAAGACAAACTGCTTTGTCAAGTAGAAACGTTATCATACAGAGGGTGAGAAGAAGGGAGATGCAGAAGGGGCCAGAGGGAAGAGTGGCTGAGAGTGGCAGTAAACTCTGGGACCTAACTCTTCAGAGCCTGAGATAAGAACACACCCACAGCCATCAGGGAGAAAGGCTGAGCAGAGGATCCTTTCTGAAGAAAACAGACCTACATTGTATTTTCTTACCTCATTGTATATTCATTATTCCAGTTCTCTTTGCTATGATGCCTTTTATAGCTCTGAGTGCACATCTGTTCTATTCAAAACTCCAGGCATCCTGTACTGTCTTTCAGATATCCTCCTGACATTTGAGATTTGAAAACTTGACTCTTCCAAAGCACAAAGGGAGACATGATGAGTCCTGCATCTTTTCCTGGAAGTCTATTTGCCTATATCCTGTCATATTTTTCTACTGCCAATTGTTCTATATGCAACCATTTCAAGTCTGGATTGCAGAAATACTCGACTTTCCTCAAATTCCTCACTTTTCCAATTATTTCTGCCTTTGCTCTGAACTCGACTGCCTGTCAGAACTAACAGAGATGTGGTCTGCAGTCATCAGTCTTTAGGGACTGCTCATTTCTAAGTGTATTAAATACCTGACTTATTCTTTCCTGGCTTCATTTAAATTTAAGCAAATATTAAGCTAATTATTGAGCACAGAGTGAGCTGAAAACCAGACAGATGTGCACAGTCATTGTTAATTCTGACATTGCACCTCCCTGCCTTCTGATGACAGCCAGTGTACTGAGCACAGAGTGGAAATTCGATACAATACTCATTCCTCTTTCTAGAATTAATGGTTTTAAATTAAAATACAAAAGAATTTGCTTCACTCTGACATATTTATGCATATATGTCATTTACTCTCCCCTTATTTGTGTCCTCCCCCCTTGTCTTCTCTATCTCTCATCTTGCTGGTCACTTTCCTTCCCCTAGTTTCCTCCTAAATGTTCCCATGTTACAGTATTCCACTGTCCGCACATACACACACACACACACACACACACACACAAGCAAACATAGCTATATAACTTTAAACTGTTCTGCATGGGGATGTTAAGAATGGGGATGTTTGTTTTGGCTTTCTGAATCCAGCTTACTTCACTGACCATTAATCTCCAGGTGTACTCGTCCATGCTGATTCCCATCTAGAGTGTCAAAACAGGGATCCAAAGCATTGGATTCGGTTTTCCATTTCAGCAGAGTCAAGACACAACTCAGAGCTGACGGTGAGCCTTCAGGAAAGTAGTGAAGTCAAGTATTTTATTTCTAACAGTTGAAAGGCAGAACAGCCACACATTTCTATAGCAAAAAAAGGACAGCTGGGTTAGAAATAACATCAAGCATGTTGAAATATTTAATGTTAATTTCCAGTGGCTAAATCCATTAATATTCATGGGAAATTTTGAGGCTATAAGAATAAATAGTAAAATTCTATGATCCTAAACTTCTCCAGACATCACAATTATGTTCTGTGTTCACACATGCATTGGGGAGATTGAGAAAGGAGGGCTGCAAGTTTGAAGCTACCCTGTCTCAAAACAAACTGGAAAAAGTAAAACAGATACAAAGAAAGTGCTGAATAAAGAAGCTTTAGACTAAATGAGAATGTAAAACCATCTGAAATTAAATGCTACAATACTTGGACAATACCAGACATGAAACTAGCCTATTCTTATCTAAGGAGGTAGATAAAACAATAAATACCAAGTCTACTTTTGAACTTCCTTTTTATTTTTGACTCCAAATGGATATATGCTTGAAAATCTGAACATGGACAAGGTAGAAACCAAGGAATTACATCATGCAGAGTCGAAACAGTTTTCTGGCTTCACTAGATTATCCTGGAGCATCTCAAAAGTACCACTTGTTGAGAGATGACAGTATAGTTACCAAATCACTACAGTTTACAGTCCCCAAGGATCTGGCCCAGAGCATATGATCTCTGTGTGTTGTATAACATCATCTGCACATCCTGGAGGATGATAATAACATCTGAGTTATAGGCTGTGCAAATACTATGAAATAGTTCTGATTGCAGTATGATTTTGTGCATAACTACAGCATAATAGAGACATAGATGAATATCATATGACATAAAAAATAAAGGTTAAATATGACGTCAGAGCTAAAGGTTATAAGGAAACTATTTGAAGTTGTGGACCAAACTGCGCACAGATAGAGTGAATAAAGATAAGCAATAGCTGCAAAGAAGAGGGACAGATGCTCTGCATGGTAAATTCATTGTATAAACATTAGCCTTTAAATAGTTCATATATAACCCTTGACATTTGCTTAACAAAGAGTTTGAAATGATGTGTTAAGTGGTATAATGAAAGTACAGAACATATTTCTTGGCATCATGAAAAGAAAGTGTCATTTCCAAAAGAGGGATGAGGGGAATAATTTACCAATGTTGATTAACTCCTGTGCTAATGGTGAGCATCCTGTTTCTGAAGAAGCCCAGCAAGTAGACAGAGGGGGTATCTTCCCTTCTTAATGTACAACACTGTGTTTTCTTTGAGTCTTGCTTGCAGAAGGGCTGAGGAAGTGAGGAAAATGGTCTCTCGGGAAGTTAGAAAACTGGACTCCTGACTTCAGCGTTTGTTTTTCTTGGACATCTGGGGCTCTTCCCTAACTATGCCATTTGAAGTTTGCCTGGGAAGTATCCTTTCAGCAATCTCATATTCTAGTCTCTGTGTCTGACATCCATGATCAGAGGTGACAATGGAGTTCTCACCAGCTAAGTCAAAAAAAGAAACATTGAATCCATACTGGCTATAAGAACTTGGAAGACACACAAACGGTTCTGAAGGAAAGTCTGGCTTTGTTGTGGTTTTGTTGTTGTTTGTTTATTGTTTTTTCTAACTGTAGAGTTTTATTAGTAGTAGAAGTTTTTATATTACTCATCTTGCCGCTGGTTGGTAGGGTAATGAGACTGCTTTTACAAATCGCGCTGACACTTCAGACCAGTTAGGACAAAAGTTCAAACTGATGAGAGTTTATTTTGTTTGTTTTTGTTTGTTTTGTTTTGACATTTTCCTTAAAATCCAAGCTGCTCTCCAAGACTCTGGTGAAAATAACACGATTGCAGTAAAAGGCAGATCTCATTCTCCTATCTTGTGTCAAGATAATTTTAGCGCTGTGTGTAAGATGCACTGAAGAATTTCTGAATCCTATCACAACCAACTCCTGACTTTATAGGGTAAGGAATGGCAAAAAGAAACAGTAGCATCATCTTTCCTTCTCGCTGTATTCAAATCTCAAAGTCATACGTGAAAAGGCCAGAGGATCTATTTTGGATTTCTGAGTTGGGGAACTATTTCAAAAATAAATTTCCTTCTTGTTGAGTAATATATACAATACATGTAATACTCTCCTATCCATACCTACTACATATATCATTCTTCCTTTTGTTAAAAGTCTCTGCCTCTTGTGTAAATTCCAATGAACCCGGAAGATTTTGTATTAATAGAAACAGGGCAAATACAGAAAACAAAGGATGCATGTGTATAATTTAATGGCAGCAACAATAATAAACCAAGAGCAATAAAGAGAAAATTGAATATGTGAAAACAAAGAGAAGAGTGGCTAATAGGACAGAAAGGCTGGTGACTTGAAGCTACAAGTAGCCATTCTGCTGGGTAAGCAAATACAGAGACGCACACAAAGCATGAAGTGCAATTAATAATGTCAGATTGGATGTCGCAAATTTGCTCAAAGTAGGTTTTAGACATTACTGCATACACAATAAAGAGAGCAATCGGATGTGGGGCATGGTCTTTGGTTTGACTGTTTCACCAGGGTATGTAAATTACAACATCATGCTGAGTAGGATGCAGTGATTGAAAGCCTTTGGTGACAGCAACAGGCTCATAAATAAAGTGGTAATGGATCGCCAATACCGTGATGCAAGTTATTCTTACAGGATGAGACAGCAGCAGCGTTGTGTCTCTGTGATACTGTTGCCAAGTGTACTCCCCCTGGATGATGTTAGACAATATTGGAAACAATTTTACATGAGATAATATAAAATTTAAAAACTTTCAGAACTCAAAGAACAATAAGATATTTACACATATCTTTGATATGTGTGTACATGTATAGTATTAAATAGCCAGGGGAGTGATACACAGAATTGAGAATGACTCTCACTTAAGGATAAAGTGGTATGCTGTGGATACAGAGTATAGATTCTAAGTATAACATATATGTACATAAGTATTTTTTTAAAAAGAACATTCTAATTTTGTTTTTGTTTTAATATTTGCAATTTTTATAAAAATATGATGTGTCAAATCCAAGGAAAAACAAGAGTTACTTTTTTATTAATCAGAAAAAAGTTTATCTATCTTGATATATTTTATAATCATTTAAACGTTCGAGTTATTTTTGATATTTAGAATAAAATTAAGATTTATTTATTTGTCATTCAAGTAAAAATTATTTGCTGCTTAAGGCTTACAAGGATATGTATTGTAAACTGAAGAGATGGCATGCTGTCAACAGCACTTCCTTTTCATGCAAAGGACCTAGATTTTATCCCCAGCACCCACATGGCATATCTACCATCTGTAGTGACAGTTCCAGAGGACCCAATGCCCCCTTCTGGCCTCTGTAGACATGAGGCATTCACATATATGGAGGAAGGGGAAAAATCATATCAATCATATACATAAAAATAAAAATAAGTAAATCTTTAAAAAAATATATGAACCTCAAGCTTCTTGCATTGATGCTCTTGAATAGGAAAAACTGATACCATCTGATCCAAAAATATAATTGTCCTCTTACCTTAGATACAATCACTGATAATGCTGGGAGGTTTGCATCTAGTTGGTGATTTGTTTGGAGAGAAAAGTGTTCCGATGTTTTCCTATTTCTAAGACTTTTGGCAGTGATGAATGGGTTGGCTGCTTGGTTGGTTGGTAACTCAGTTATTAGTAAGGAACATAATGAAAAGACAGGAAAGTCTGGCTTAGATTTCTCTGGATGATTGGGCAAAATGGAACTGATTGTGAAGAGTAATGTTTCTGGTACAAATTCTAGCAGAAACCATCCAAAATATTGGAAAATGAGCAGCCCAGTGGGTGGGAGAATGTGTAAGCATGATGTATAAGTCTCTTCTCTCAGCAATCTCTGTTCCACCAGTGGAGGGAAAACAGATATTAAAGAGGTAGGCTTGGTAGTGCATGCCTTTAATTACAGCACTCACGAAGCAGAGGCCGGAGGGTCTCTGAGTTCAAGTCAGCCGGCTCTATGTAGGGAATTCCAGGACAGCTAGGGCTATTATACAGAAAACCCTGTCTTGAAAAATCAAAAGAGAAATTGGATATTACAAATAATATAAATTATAAACATGCACATTGCTAGGTATAGCCATACTTTCTAGCAGTTCAGACTTAGACTTTGAGTCTCCCTCATGCAAAAGTCTTCTGAATCTCAATCCAATATCTTAGGGGCAAGTGGATTATACTGAGACTCTTGAATCCTCCAAAAGGCAGTGTTCTATGGTCACTGAAACTGACAGCTTAGAGTTTAGATATCTGTCTTACCTGGCTGTAAAATAACTCTAAACCCAGCGTTATAAAAATCATTGATCTCTGAACATGTTTCTTATAACCATTCCCTCAGAAAAGGGAATTGTTTTTATGATGAAGCAAGCGCTTCATGGATTCTGTATTGCAATGCATGCTTCATTTCCCCCCACAGAGTCAGCTATCTGTTACCATGGAGAATTATGGATGTTCTAAACAGTGGATTAAAGAGGAGAGTGTCTGGAATCTAGGAGAAGCACTAGCATATTTTGAAGCTCTCATGCTCCATTAAGGGAGTGGAAAGCTAGAAGCAAGTAGGCCAGCAAAGCAGGAAGGGAAATTTCATATCTTTACTCTCTGCCTCTCTCCTTTCCACCACTATCAATCCCCCAGTCTCACTCCCAACTCTGTAGCAAATTATCTATTGTGGGTTCTCCTCATTATCTGTTCCCGTTCCAATGGGACTAGCAGAATCTGGTTGAACTCTCTCTTTTTCTCCCAACACTCTCAGCCCCTTATCTACCAACCTAAGTGCCTGCTCCCAATACCCAGAAACACATTTTACCCAGAAACTCCAATGGCTATGCCTTTCAGGATCCCAGAAAAAAAAAGCCCTACCAGGCAACACCCAGTGACCACATTCTGCTAAGAACCAGAGACGACAATAGAAACCAAGGAACAAAATGCACAGTCAACAGAGACAAGACCAGATATCATCACCTAGTATTACAATCTTTCCAAATCCAGATGCCTAGATGCTATCCTAAAAATATAATCAATAAGACCCAGGACAATGACTCTATTAGAAGACAACAACCATAAGACAGTAGACCATGAAAATAGCAAGAAAAAAATTCTTAAAATAACCTTTTATAAATATGGTAGAGAACTAAGGAGGAAATTAATAACTCCTTTAAAGACCAAATCTAAGAATAATAGGAATAAACAAAGGAGAAGAAAACCAGCTCAAATGCCTAGAAAAAGTTTATATCAAAATCATAGAAGAAAATGTCCCTAAACTAAAGAGAGAGATGCCTATCAAGGTATAAGAAACATACACACACTAAATAGATCATACCAGAAAAAAAGTCCTGTTGGCACATAATAGTTAAAACTTTAAACATACAGAACCCAAAAAAATAAGTAAGTAAGTAAGTAAATAAATAAATAAATAAATAAATAAATAAATAAATAAATAAAAGCTGCAATGGAAAAGACCAAGTAAACTGTAAAGGCATCCCTGTTAGAATAATATTCAAATTCTCAATGAAGTCTCTAAAGCCAGAAGGGCCTGGACAGTTGTTCTACAGACTCTAAGAGACTACAGATGCCTGTCCAGATTACTATACCCAGCAAAACTTTCAATCACAGTAGATGGAGAATATAAGACATCTCATGATAAAAATAAATAAATTTAAGGCATGTCTACAAATCCAATCCTACAGAAGGTATGAGAAGATAAACTCCAACCTAAAGAGATTAACTACATCCCTTAAAACACATAAAATAAATAATCCCAGATCAGCAACATGAAAAAAGGGAAACCATGCACATACATATACATACAAGCATGTGCACATGCACATATGCACACATACATGCACACAATAGCAAAACATAAGAATCAACACACACTGATCATTGGCATCTCTCAGCCTCATGATTTCCATTCCCTCCCCAAAAAGATACTAAGAGAATGGATGTGAAAATAGCATCCATCCTTCTGCTACATCCACAAAATTCCCCTTAACGTCAAGGATAGATGTCACCTCCGGGTAAAATATTGGAAAAATGTATCCCAAGAAAATGGATTGAAGAAACAAGCTAGCATAGTTCTTTTAATAACTGGAAAAATCGAGTTCAAAATAAAACTAAACACAAAAGATACAGAAGGACTACAGAAAAACACTACATACTCAACAAAGGAAAAAAAAAATCTACCAAAAGGGCATTACAGTTCTTACACCCATGCAAGAAACACAACAGCATTCAAGCCCATTAAAAACAAAAGTCAATAGCTGGGCATTGGTGACACATGCCTTTAATCCCAGCAGAGGCAGGCAAATCTCTGTGAGTTCAAGGGCAGCCTGGTCTACAAGAGCTAGTTTTCAGGATAGGCTCCAAAGGTACAGAGAAACCCTGTCTTGAAAAACAAAAAGAAAAAGAAAAAAAAAGAAAGGAAGAGAGGAAAAAAGAAAACAACAAAAACACTACTATAGTTTAAATAACATATTGACCTTCACACACTGATAGTGGGAAACCCAAATAATCCACACTGACCAATAGACAGGTCATTTGAACAAAAGCTAAAGAGAAATACTGGAGATAACTGATGTTATGAAACAAATGGACCTAGCAGATTTCTACAGAACATTTCACCTAAACACACACACACACACACACATACACACACACATATATACACACACACATACACACACACACATACACATACACACACACATACACACACACACATATATACACACACACATACACACACACACACACACACAAATATATACTTTCTTCTCTGCACCTCATGAAACTTTTTCCAAAATTGACCACATACTTGGGCACAAAGCAAACAAAGCAAGTCTCAACATATACAAGAAAAATTAAGTAGTACCCTGTTTCCTTTCTGACCACCACAGATGAAAGCTGGATATCAATAACAATAGAAAGCCTGCAAACTGAACAACTCTTGACTACTGGGTCAAGGCAGAAATAAAGAAATTAAAGACTTTCTAGAATTTAATGAAAATAAAAACACAACACTTTCCAACTGAAGGGAAACAGTGTGATTCTAAGTGGCAAGATCATAGCACCAAGTGCCTACATTTAAAAAAGTGGAGAGATTTCATATTAGTAATGTAACAGCAGACATGAAAGAACAAAAAGAAGAAATCACATCCAAAAGGAATAACAACACAAAAATAACCAAACTCAGGGCTGAAATCAGTTTTTAAAAAACCGACAAACAGAAGTCAAAATGAAAAATAAATGAAACAAATAGTTGGTTCTTTGAGTAAATTGGTATTATTGACAAACTTATATCCAAATATAAGAAAAATATCCTTTTTTAAAATTAGAGATAAAAGGGAGCACATCACAACAGATTTGGAGGAAATCCAGAGACTTGAAAGGATACTTACACAACCTACGTGCCACTAAATTGGAAAAATCTAAAAGATTTGATAATTTTCTTCATACAAACCACTTATCAAAGAGAAATCAAGATCAGATAAGCGAGGAAAACAGACCTATAAACCTTAGTGAAATGTGATAATTAAAAGTCTCCCAATCAAAAAAAGCAATGAACCAGATGGTTTTATCACTGAATTCTGTCTCAGTTTCAAAAAAGAGTTAATACCAATACTATTCAAATTATTTCACAAACAAGAAATAAATGGAATACTGCCCAATTTTTTTATGAGGTCATAGTTAACCTGATACACAAAATACATAAAGAACCAACAAAGAAGGACAATTAGGAATCAATTTCCCTTATAAACATAGATACAAAAGTTCTCAATAAAATACTTACAAACCTGTGGAGACCCAAAACTGTGAGCCTATGTCCACCTTGTCTGAAGGGCAGAGAGTTTCACCTTGCTGGGAGTTGCCATTCCACCCTGACCAAAGGTCAGAGAGTTGGACCTCACTTTTATTCCTTCAAGGTTTGTTTGTTTCTACCTCAATCCAAGGCCCCACCTAGATTTAGCTCAGAGAGCTCTGCTTTTTCGGGTTATTGTCAACAGGTGTGGCTAATATCCAGACCTTGTATTTCAGGTGTAGGGAAGTAGAGCTGTTTCTACCTCAAACAAAAGTCTAAAGATCTGACTGTGTTCCTAATCCCTTAGGGAGATAACAATGCATTTCACCCAGAGAGTGGTTTGCCTAAGAATGTTTTGGTCTAGGGTGTGAGTCTTATTTGTCCTCTTCTAACAATGAAAAGTTTAAGAATGTAGCCCACAACCTTCAACTGGTCTGTTCATTTGCTTGCATCATGTTAATGCAGTTGTTTTTTAAAATCTTACTCCAATCTTTGTGGTCAGGAGTATTTTAAGCAGATGGAAATTAAACGTGGGTGGTTTCAGCATTCACTAGAACTCCCTCCCAGAACTATCCTGTTTTCTGTTTCATTATTTTTGCTTGTGTCTTCATACTCTTTACTAACTTTTCTAATCCCCATGCCCCTACCCTGGTAAGTGGTATCTTTGTTGAAACTGGTCTGTAACACAAACCAAATCCAAAAACAAATCACAAAAATCATCCACTATGATCGAGTAGGCTTCATCCCAGAGGTGCAGAGATGGTTCAATGTATGTAAGTTGATAAATGTACTCCACTGTATAAACAACCTGAAAGACAAAAGCCATCCATCACGGAAGCACTTTCTCAAACATGTTCATCGCTGTTATATTCATAATAGCCAGTAGTTGGAAACAACCTAAATGTCCCCCAACAAAAGAATGAATAAGGAAAATATGGTACCTTTACATAATGGACTATCACCTAGAATACAATATTTGTGTAGGAGGAAGAGAGCCTGATACAGTCCTGGTGGTAACGTAAACTGGTAAACCACTATGGAGGCACCTCAAAATCTAAACATAGAAGTACGATGTGATCCAGAATATCAATCTTGACTAAGAAGTAAAAATGGGACTGGCAGCATAATAAAGAGTTAATTGTGCATCATCTATTGCAGTTTATTATGCATTTATTACAGTTCTACAGGGAGAAAGAAAATACTGGGAACATTACTACATTCCCTACACAGTAGAGCTGCATTCAACCAAGAAGAATAATGAAATCAGGTCATTTGCAAGAAATGGATGGAACTGGAGATGATTATTTCAAAAGCAGTAAATCAGACTCAGAAAGACAAAAAGGACATTTTTTTCTGAATGAAGAAAATGCATCTGATCTGAATGTAGAAAGTGGATTGAAATTCATAAGGAAAAGCTTTAAACGAAAGAAGAAAGAAGCTGGAGTGAGGAAGAAGGAAGCTAGAGCAAATGTCATGTTTTCTTACACTTATACAATCTAGATTTTCTCTCTCTCTCCTCTCTCTGTCTGTCTGACTCTGTCTCTCTATCTCCCGTCTGTGTGTGTGAACAGTGTATGTATGCATGTGTGTGTGTGTCTGTGTGTGTGCATGTGTGTATGGTGTGTGTGTGCATGTGCGTATGGTGTGTGTGCATGTGTGTATATGGTGTGTGTATGTGTGTGTGTGTGAGAGAGAGAGAGAGAGAGAGAGAGAGAGAGGAGAGGAGAGGAGAGCAGAATGGGGAGTATTTGTAGAGAAAATGGCCAGTGAATGAGGGGAAGAGATAGGTTAGCAAAGGCAGCTGTGAGAAAAGTACAGTCATGCAATTGAATTAAAATTTGCATGATGAAACTCATTATTTTATATAGTTACTAAAACATTAATAGAAAAAGGCAAAAGAAAAATTCAAAACACTATATTTTCTTATTTGTTGTACACTGAACTTCTAAACATTCTCAATTTCCTTGTCATCAGAACCAATTTATAACAATGATGGTGGCATGAAATCCTCATATTGAGTGTAATCACATTTATGAACCATAATAGAACATATAGTGTGTTAGATATGTTAAAAACCATTTAAGATAAATATCTTTAATATTCTGTATGATATTTTAAAATAATAACAGGATAGCTTAGAATGGAAGAACCCATATAGTTGAAGGTGATGCTGAAAAAAAATCTAAATTATCTGCTAATGAGAATCAAGACAAAAACCTTTAAAATGAACTATCCATGACATAAGTTAGTAGATGGTCCATGTTAAAGGGATAGATAATTGATAAGTAGTAGGATAGATCATTGATAACTATTACACAGTAAGAGGGAACGGGAAGGAAGGAAAAAGTGTGAAGAGATGGAGGAAATGAAATAAAATAAAAATGAAAAGCATTCCTCTCTTCTTGGAGAAAGAGGAGGAAAGACAGAAATAGATGAAGCATTCTCTGAATCCCAATCTGATGGCTGGTTCCCTATGAGATCAGAAAGTGAGGAGCACTCTTGGACACTTCCCAAAGGCTAATTGCAAGCTCCTCGAATTTATCTTCCTCCTACAGAAAAGCATATTACACCTGAATAGTACATCCTTTCCAAGAGCCCTTGACCTGGCACAACAACAGAGTCTGTAAGAATCATTGAGGTTTTTATTTTCACAATGTGCCTTTTTCAATTATTCCACTCAGTTTATTTTACAGATTAGTAGGAAGTGTGATTTAACCCAGGGTATACAGGAAATTGGTTCCAGAATCACCATCCTCTCCTGCATCAAACCCCACAGAAGCTAATACCTTATGTAGAAAGGTGTAGTGTTGACAGGTAACCTACCTGCACCTTCCTATCTGCTATAAATCACATGCAACATGTTGATAATCCTGAAACACATTTGTTCTAACAGGGAATAGTGATGAGAAAAACCAGTACAAAAACAACTTCCTAAAATAAGTTTCAGGCTTACTTGATTGAATTGGGAACCAATATATAGAGTGCCAGTTTTTCAAGGTGACACATTACTTTTATTGTCCAGAAAATATTTTTATGGAATAATATTGTCAAAGCATATGGACAAGGTTGTCTCAAAACAAGAGAAAAGCTTAGGGCTGGACACAAGATTCAGTGAGAGAGAGCTTGCATAGTGTGCACGTAGCCCTGGATTATCTCCCTGTGAAGACTTTTTTCTTGAATACTGTGTTTCATTTTGTTTTATCTTGATTTTTGAAATCAACATTTCTTAGTTATCCCGAAGATATTATTGCAGAGAAGGCATCTGGTTATGTGTCTAGGCTCACACAAGTTCTATGTGCAGGTGCTATATCCTGGTGGGATATAAATCATTTTCCTTTCCTTTTTGGTTTTAAATGTTAAAATGTTTAAATGTCAAAATATTGGTTCACTTCTTCATAAGTGATAATGCAGCTAAAATATGGAAGACAGCAGATTCTTAATGTCAAAATATCCTTCCTACCAAACCCCCTGTTTTGTTTATGCATATTCATAAAATATGTCATTTCTCGAAAAGCCAGATTAATAAATGAAAGAAAATTATACATTTGTTATCAAGTTTAAATCCTTCTAGTTCAGATAATCTTAATAATCAAGCTTTTCTACTTGTAAAGGAACTGATACTCATCACAGTGTCTAAATTTGTATTCACCTTCTCATTCTATTAACATCCCAGATTCCATCATACAGTGTTACCTAACTGTCATCACCATCAGCACATCAGCATTCATGGGCTCTGTGAGAATGTACCCAATACACAAATACAATGTATATGAATACATCAAAGAAGAAAGGTGTGTATGTAAGGCAAATCTTTCCCAGATCTTGAGCTAGATAGTACTCAAGAGCCATTGGAAGCCATGGGCTTCCTCCAGACACATTATGGAAACAATACACAACTGCAGTCTTGCTACTACTAGTGAGTCTATACAAACAAGAGGAACAGATACACTACAAAAGAAACTCAGAGCATGGAATTAACCTCACAATGTGTAAGCATGAGTGTAATGATTCAGCAATCAAAGAAAAGGAATTCTTGATGGTACATCATCAAACCAAGAAAGAAAGAAGAGAAATGAGCACCTATGTAGAACAAGTATGGGAACTATGATTATTGTACTAATATTTGAAGAGATATAGCGCAGGAGGGCCAGAGGCATTGTACAGAAGACTCCAAAAAAAT
Organism: Bramus lutescens; assembly: GCA_001685075.1. Taxonomy (NCBI): domain Eukaryota; kingdom Metazoa; phylum Chordata; class Mammalia; order Rodentia; family Cricetidae; genus Bramus; species Bramus lutescens. The sequence continues at coordinate 50,645 of LOEQ01002041.1, read as the reverse complement.
CGTTCAAGATGTATCTCTTGGTCTTGAACCAGACCAATTACTCGTTGCGATGGACTATTGCCAGTCAAGCTGATGGGACAACAGGGCATACTGTATGACACACCGAAGACTCCAATGACACCAAGATGGATAAAGAAGTGATGAAGAGGCAGAAGAAAAGGAGAAGCAGAAGTTTTGCTGTTTGGGATACAGTTTTGTCATTCTGTTTGGGGTTAATGGTCTTTTTCTTTTTTTTCTTTTTCTTTGTTCTTGCTTTTGTTTGCTTGCTTGCATGTTTTGCTTTTGGGGGGGATGCAACAGGGATGGGGGCATATAGAGGGCAGGAGAAGAATAGAATTGCAGTGCATGATGTGAAACCCCCAAAGATTTAATAAAAAAGTTTTGTGTGTGTATAATATAATAAATTAGTTCATTAAATTTTTTGAAAAAGATGTATCTTTTACAGATGGCACAGTACTTCAAAAACAGAAAAAAAGTACAAATTTTGAAATTTTCTGGTATCTGTTGCATAAATATGACAAAGTTCAAAGTTGTGCAGGGGAGATGGCTCAGTGGGTAAGAATGTTTACTGTGCAAGTAATAAGACCTTGGTTTTAATGCCCAATATCCTTGTAAAATCCAGACATGGTCCTATATGTCTGAAATCCCAGTATAGAGGGAAGAGAAAGGCAGACCCCTAGAGTTTACTGGATAGTCAGATTAATCACAATGGCAAGCTTTCTGTTTAGTGAGAAACCCTGGCTCATAAGATAAGGTGAAGAGGGGTCCAGGTAGACATTTGAAGTATTGGATTTGTTTATGCTCTGACTTTGGCTCTGCATGCACAAAAATGTATATGTACACATATGCATGCATCTCACACACTTTCACATACACACACATACACACACACACATGCCCTGTCAAGATTCTCCCATTCATAGAAGTGGATATCTTAATTTCAGAAGCAGGAGATCTGCCAGAATCTTAAAAAAGAAAGATAAATGAGATTATTCCACACCCTCCTAACATGTGAGCACAGCAATGCCCCACTTCTACTGAGAACTGGGAGAGAAGACAAACAATTCTAGGCAAACTGGAAGTTATTTAATACAAAAGAAAATTTGTGTCTAAGGTCCCATGTGTATGAATGACTACCTTGAATATAAAGCAATGAAAGAACACCACAGGGGGCACGTCATCTGTGGTGAAGACTACAGCTGGTGATACAAAAACAACCGAAAAGATATACATGAAGAAAAACCATGAATGGAAAAAGTCATAAACAGAGAAATAAAATAAAGACTTCATATGAGAGGAAAACTGTTGTCAGTGGCTGCTTGTTTGTTTCCCGGCCTCCCAGAATAATGACACAGAAACTGTATTAGTTAAAACACTGCTTGACCTATTAGCTTAGGCATATTCCTGACTAACTCTTATATCTTAAATTAACCCATTTCTATCCATGTGTGTATTGGCATGAGGATGTGGCCCCTACCAGTAAGGTTCCACCAGGTATCTGTCTCCTGCAGAAGCTACATGGCTTCTCACTGACTCAATTTACTTTTTCCTCTATCTCTGCTTAGAATTCCCACCTTACTCTATTTTGCCCTGTGATAGTCCCAAAGTAGATTCTTTATTAACCAATAGTATACAGAGGGGAATCCCACATCATCTCCCCTTTTCTGTCTAAATAAAAGGAAGGTTTGAACTTTAACATAGTAAAATTACAAACAGCAAAACAGTTATCAACCAGGAATTATAGTTACAATATTTAACCCATTTCCATTTGGCAAATTAAAGAAAATACTCTATCATCCATCCTTTCTTTGTGAATCCAAAATTTTATATCTAATCTATCTTTTATCATAACTAAAGAAAATTATAACTATCTGTTTTTCATCTCCATCAAAAATTCCAGAAGGATATAATATTACCTACGTAAACATGAAGTACATTGTAAGCAACTTCCAAAGTTCTAGAATTGACAGAGACATCTCACTCCGTAGACAGTCACTCAAAGTTCTTCTATAATGTTTCAGCATCCATCTCAGCCTACACGCCCATAGTTTATGGCAGACTTTTCCATGAAGCAGGAAATTGAATCTTATGCCTTGTACTGGCAAAGTTCATCAGTTGCTTTCTTCTATTTCCTGCAAAATGTCTAACACTTCTTTCATGAAGCAGGAACCCTGAAGGACAAGCTCATCTTTAGGCAAGTTCAGGAGTCATTTTTATATGGGTCCTGCATGTCCAGTTCATACAGCATAACATCAAGCAGTCCAGGCAAAAGCAGATTCTTGCCCAAATGGCTAGCAAACTGCATAAGAAGCCTCTTCAATTCCCATATTTCTCTTCAAGTAGATTGGTGCTGCCAGGAGCAAATGTGTCTCATTGCTATGAAAAGTCCTAAGTTCTTAAAACATTTTTAAATTCCATTTTCCATAGGTCTTCGAAATGTTTGAAGATTATCTATCTAGCTGAAATATATATATATAAAACCTAACATGACTACAAGCTTGACTATTATAGATGAGTACCTATTAACCTGTATTTCTTAATTATACATTACATTTTTTAAATGAGCTGAATAAACACAATACATTAACCAAGAGCATAAATACACATATAATGAAATCAACTTTAAATTTGTATCAATAAACCAAGATCCATACCAATGCAAAGTATCATCTCTATAGTTTATCTCCCTTTAAATGTAAATAAACATTTATAAACAAATGTTTAGGGAATTTGGGAGTAGTTCTCTCCAAACTGTTTCCTGTTTTTTGCTGAGCACAGTAATTTTAGGGTTCCATGGAGACCTTTTGAGGGCATCTTAATCCATTAAACCACATTAGTCTGGAAGGAATTCACAAATTTTTATCCTCTGTGGAAACAAAAGTAGAACCTCTTTTCCAAAACAACATCTCCTTAGACCCAAATTTTGAAGTCAAGATACCTTTAAAATATATATGTTGGTTTAACTTAGCAGCCTATACAACAAAATGTCTCTATGTACTTAGCTCATTCACAGCCACAAAATTAAAAAAAACTGAACAATATACATAATCACACTCTCTGTTTATATTTCATCTTCACACGAATTATTTTTCTTTACTCCTTTAACGCATGACTGTCTGTAGTCTGTCTCTTTAAAGACTTTATTTTATTTTTTTAACCATTTACTTGCTTTTATAACCGTCTATATTCTTTTACTTCACTCTTCCAAGCCTATGTACATTTATTCAACACTGTGACCCATTTAGAGGTCTTTTCCATCTGAATTTGTCTGTATTGTATATTTGTAATCATTTCTGACCAGGACCGCTTCTTAAAATGCTAAGCAGTGTGGCTAGGACTAAGGCTGATTTACCATTTGGCTTTACCCATTCCAACATGACAGAAGCATCTTTACTGCCTCTGTGAGCCGTGCACGTTGCCCCAGTTCCAGGTATGCAGTGGCTCTACATTATGTCATTAAGCAGTTTGTAACACACTGCTCACGAACCCCATTTAAGTGCTCAGCCTCCTGAAAGAACCAGAGCTGTTCTTCATGAACCAGAAAGCTGCCATTAACCCCGTGGGTTTTTACTGCCAATGCTGAATCAGGAAGAACTCTTGTAAAGGAGCCTTGAAAAACAGCCCATGAAAAAAATGCGGCTGAACTTTTCTTTTGTGTCTAGAATTTCTTTCCAACTTCTCTCAGGTTTTATGTGAATTTAGCTGGCACACGGGCTAATAGGAGAATGAGAAGAAACTTAAAAGATGAGAATACACGTAGAACATGGATTAAAAGACATCAGTCCACAACAATTAAAGACTAGTCTGTGGAAATAAAAAGACCAGGAAATACAATGAGAATCAAAAGAGCTGCATGATGTCACTACATCACATCATAGAACAGAAAAAGAAAGCAGATCAAACTGTGGTTCATACAAGAAGACTTGGACTCACCCAAGTGACGAGAGATGATGAAGTCTGAAGTAATGAGCACCCACAGTTTCTGTCTTACCAAGTGCCTCAGTGCCCAGAGATCTGTGAGAATGGATCATGCTTGGCTTTCAAAACATTCTTCTGCACCCTTTCCAAGTGCACAATTGGGTTCCCCCCACATTTCAGTTCCCCTCCACAACAGGTATCTGTGGCTAGAAAGTCTGTAGATTTTCCCTACTTAGTAAATCACTGAAGCTCAGAAAGATTGAGTCATCCAATATCAAATATCAATGAAGCTGAGATGACAGGTCACAGCTAGGTATTTTTATCCTGGATGACTGTGCTGCCTCTTTACTCAGAGAAATGGACCTGTTGTGGTCAGTTGGTGGTCAATTACCAGTGTGGGAGATGGTGACTGACAGCTGGATGACAGGCTTGAAGTGTGGCCATTGGGCTAGAAATTTACCTTGTATTACAAGAAGCATCCTTCCCCAGGGTCTTTACTGTATGATGTCAAGTGGTATTTCTAGCAAATGACTGGAAATAGCTCAGATTGGATGCAGTGTTGCAGCAGGTTCCCTATAGGGACCAGTTACAGAAAACAATCTAATTAGAGCAGTAAATACTCCTGAAGCACATCAGGCAGGAACACTCACATGTAAACAACCACGGAGCATGTAAGGTGGGAACACCTCACAGGGAAGCACAGTTGTACACAGTTACCACCAATATTTAGTATACCTCAGATCTGGAACACAATGTAAAGTAATTGTCAGGGCAATACAGACATAGGATGATCTCCAACCACAGAGCGGTGGATGATGTGGCAGGGCACAGTGGGTGTGCCTACTCTGTGAGCTCCATGTTTCTCCATTTATCTGGGTCGTGCCCTTTCCATCCATTCCATCACTCCATGTTGCTTTATGATGATGTGGCATTTCCTGACTGCTGGCGAGTCTTCTTCCTTTCAATGTTATCCCATATCTGCTCTTTCATTCTCCTCATTCAGATACAGTTGCGATTTTTATCATATATTATTTGGAATGTGGGGGGTATGTGTGTGTAAGTGTGTGCGTGTAAAGATGCACATAGTGCATTTGTAGATCAGAGGACAGCTTTGTGAAGTCAATTCCCTCTTCCCACATTTCCATGGGTCTTTGAAAATGGAACTCCGGTTGTCAGGCTTGGGAGGCAACCAACTTTACCAACTGAGCCACCTCACGGGCTCTATGTTGTTTTGTTTTCATGATGCTTTAGAAGTAAGTGTCCTAACAGGATTAGTAGGATATTTAATAAGTTGAAAATACTTTCAATAAAATTAATTTTGTAAAAAGGCATAGAGAACATGAGCAGCTACTTCAGTATGTGTAGATGGAGACTGTACTTTCATTTCCTGAATGCCCAAACATGAATGATCACACAAAACTATATTAATTACAGCACTGTTAGGCCAATGACTTAGGCATATTCCTAGTTAGCTCTTGCAAGTTAAATTAACCCATAATTCTTATCTATGCTTAGCCACGTGGATTGGTACCTTTTCTTAGTGAGGCATTCTTATCTTGCTTCCTGTGTACCTGGGTGGCAACTCCATCTGTGTCTTTCCTCTTCCCAAAATTCTCCTAGTCTGGTTGCCCCAAATACACTTCCTGGCTGGCTACTGGACAATCAGCATCTTATTCAACAAATATGATTGACAAATATTTATAGTGTAGAAAAGCATTATGGTGTGGTAAATATCATCTGCATAATTTTATTCAATTCTTTACTAATTTATTTATTCATTTTATTTTATGCATATGGGTGTTTTTATTGCATGGATGTCTCTGTGCTGCGTGCACATGGTGCCCAATGCAGCCAGATATGGCATCACATCCTTTAGAACTGGAGTTACAGACAGTTGTGAGCTGCCACTGGGTTCTGGGAATTGAACCCTAGTCCCCTAAAAGAGTAGTCAGTGCTCTGAACTCCTGAGCCATCTCCCCAACTCAATGTTAAAGAAATGTCTGCACTCACAGTTGTGTTTGGCTTTCTAATCCCAGAAAGCTGAGTTTATTATTATATATGTATCTTATCCAAACACTTACAAAACAAATACAAAACGACATTGTCATCAGCATGAGTCACAGAATTTTATATTAAGACTAAGCTAAAATGAATCAGAGTACTGCTACAATGTATCAAGAATTTGATTTCAGTCAGTAATCATAGGTACACAAATAAAAATGATGTAGAGATGAAAAAGTTAAGTAATTCTCATATTGAGTTCACAAACTGAATTTTAATTTGATTTCTCTGTATGGGGGGAGTAATTTGAAAACATTTTCTTTTGTTTACCCAAAAACTGGTTGCTTTCCTTAAATACCTAAAAAAGAAAAAGAAAAAGAAAGGAAAAGAAAATAAAAAGAATACATGCATAGTCTGTATTCACACTGGGTTGTCTTGATCAAGTATCATAAAGGATGAGTCTAGACTGGCACAAATGTTCTTAATTTTGAGGTCACAAAGCTTTGCTAAGGAGTGTCGTGGAGATAATAATGCCTGAGCGTGTTACATTGATTCTGTTCTTGAGAAGCTGGACATATCCCACCAGTCTCCAGGCAAGGCAGACTCTGTGCTTCCTTGCCTATCAAATATTCTCTTGTTCCCATGGTGATCTCGCAGTGAATTGCTAAATTAGGCACTGCGGTGGCTAATCTTGTCAATTAGATGGAATTCAGAATACCCTCAGAGACAAACCTCTTGGCCTGTCTGTGAAGGCGTTTTCAAAGAGGCTGAGCTGAGGAGGGAGGACCCATCCTGAATGTAGGCAGCACAGATCTGCAGCTGAACCGAGAAACCAGTCATAGATACAGTGTTCGCCGGCTGCCTCGGAGCTCAAAATCGGCAGTTAGTGCTGCACCTGCTCTCATGATTTCTGGTACCAGAGTGAATTCCAGGACAGTCAGCACTGTTTTACAGAGAAATCCTGTCTCCCTGCCCTCCAAAAAAGGAAGTCAAAAAAAAAATCATGTCACTATGGAATCAAAGCCATGGCTTTAAAATTCCCTCAGTCTTCAGTCTATAAATTCACCTCCTTAGAGGAACAACCTGGAAAAGTTTCAGAATGTCTCGTGACAGCACTAATCACATTCCTAATGATTACTGATAGGAAATGAAAATATCCACTGTACCAATGCAGCTGTTAGCTAAAAGCTAAGGGAAATTACTACAATATGATAGAACAATTCTTCTAGTTACCCTTTTAAACAACGCTGTCATGCTGAAAATAAGAAATCTTAAAATGTATGATTTCAGACAGACTATCCTATTAAAGAGCAGTGAGTGAAAACTTTCTCTTTAAAAAATACATTTAAGTATCTACCTGGCTTTCTTATTACAGTTTGGGTAACTACTCATGTGTTAAATAACAAACAAATTTAAAGTATGAAGGAAAGATTTTACTCAAAATTAATATTGAAAGGTAAAAAGCCACTACCAGAATAAGAATGAGGTTTTATTTCTCTGGAAGACTCAGATCATAACATCAACAGGGTAGCTTGCTTGATGGTTGGCATTGAACAATGCTGGGAAGACCAGGAGATTCTGGTGTGTGAGGGACTGTTCCAACTTAAAACTATTCCAAGATGGGGCTCTTCTCAGGGAGAATCTGAGCCAAGTTTCCCTTTCGTGACAAGTTTTCCTGATCTCAAATGCCCCTCAGTTTTTCCTTCTAAAATATTGATGAAAATATAGAAATAATAATCTAGGGCACTGTCTTATGGTTTTTACTGCTATGAAAAGACAGCATGACCATGACATCTCTTATGAGGAAATAGTTAATTGGGGTATCTAGCTTGCTGTTTTAGAGATTCAGTCTATTACCATCATGGCAGAGAGCATGCAAAGTGTAGGCAGATGTGCTGAGGCTGAGAGTCCTAAATCCTGTAGGTAACAGGAAGTTGACTGAGACACTGGACAGTATCCTGAGCATAGGAAACCTCAAAGCCCGCCCCCACAGTGATGTATTTCCTCCAGTAAGGACATACCCACTCCAACAAAGCCACGTCTCCTAACAGTGCCACTCCCTATGAGATTATGGGGGCCAATTACATCCAAACTACCACATTCGGTCCAATAGAAAGAAATGTGCTGCAGTCAACAAAGCTGAATGGAGTTGGAGATCTGAAGTGTGCTTTGACATCAGACATGGAGATGCAGAGTTAGCAGTTTGTCCAGCTTTTCTGTCTTGCTTTGGTCCAGTATTTCCTCATTATGCTCACTCCTTCACATTTTAACAGTAATGTATATTTTGTGACATTATATGTTGGAAGCATGTGATCTGTTTTTGGATTTTGATTTTGCAGGGGATTACAGATCGCGTGAATAAGAGATCACATGAATCTCAGAAGAGACTTTAAACTTCGGACTTTTAAACATTGTTGAGCCTGTGATAGACTATGAGGACTTTTGAAATTGAACTAAATGCATTTTCCATTATGATATTCTTACAATCTTATGGGAGTCAGGAGTGGAATGTGTTAGTCTGAATGTAGTTGGCCCCCATAATCTGTAGGGAATGGCACTATTAGGAGATGTGGCTTTGTTGAACTGGGTATGCCCTTATTGGAGGAAGTGTGTCGTTGTGGGGGCAGGCTTTGTGGTTTCCTATGCTCAGGATACCTCTCAGTGTCTCAGTTGACTTCCTGTTGCCTGCAAGATGGAGGACTCTTAGCTACAGCTACAATACCACATCTGCCTGTATATTGGATGCTCCCTACCATGGTAATAATGGACTGAACCTCTGAAACTATAGACAAGCCACCCCAATTAAATGTTTTCCTTTTAAGAGTTGCCATGGTCATGGTATCTCTTCACAGCAAAAAAAACCTAAGACAGGCATAGAACACAGTGTTTGACCAGCTATCATGATATAAGGAACAGATAACATTGTTGCTTTTGTTACTACATGTTAGAGATATCTTTGATGATAATGATGGAAAGAAGTAGTTAGTAACCAATACCTGGTTGTATAGGCTAATGAAATATCACATTCATGTGTATGAATACTGGTTGGTCCAAAGAATTTTCAGGGTTAATAACGCTAAAATGTACATAAAATACAAAATTCTATTCTAAAGAGTAAAGTAAAATCAAAAGCAATCATGGACCAGATTATCTAACAATAGATCATAAGATACTTTTACAGTTTTCTGGCATCCTAAATAAGAGGACAGAACAAGGTGGGGATATGGGCTTCAGGAATCAGTACGGAACAACCTGTTTCACTGGTAACCTTGGGTAATCTTGGCTATTCCTTTCTTTCCCCAATTATACTATGAATATTAGCATAAGTCTAACTTCAAAGTTGTTCTAACAATAAAAAGCAATCCAATTAGTGTTCCTAAAGCCCTTTGGAAAATCCCTGATGTGTTTAAAATGCAGTAGCTGTGGTTTGAGAATGTGGTTTTCATAGATGTGCCCTTTCTCTCTGCTCCATATGAATTAGTCTCGTTATTATGTGGTCCTACTTTAAAGACCTCGCTAGATTATTGCATTGCAGTAATGTGTTAGAACAGCTTGGTCTCGTGTGTACGTACATTGTTTGCTTTCCTTCATTCTCAAGGTCTGCGAGCATCCTAACGTCAAGAAATAGAAAAATTTAAGCAGAGTTACAAAGTAGCTGCTGCAAGATCACAAACTTTGTAAAACATGGCAGTAGAGGAAACCAAAGCCCTCCTCTGGGCTAAGGTTGAACCCGGACTCCCATCAAGACACCCTTTCCTTGCTGTGCTGTAAACGAAAGCTAATTAGCATCTGTTCTGTCTTCTTACCTGGAAAATAGGAAGGTCATTGCACGGTCTCTTTTGCTTCTTGGTTAATGCACAGAGAAAATGATGCAAAATGATGAAAATACAGCGCAATGAGGAGCGGGGACAAGCTAGGATTCCTCAGCAAGGGTCTGGTGTGGCACTTTAGCATTGAGCCTCTGTTTCTAACTGTCTTACAATCACGTGCTTTATCATGGTGCCTTGGCTTCTTCTGATGCATGTTTTCCCTCCAGGAGAGGAAGAAAGGAGGTTTTCCACCCCTGCAATTAAAATGTGTAGCTGCGGAGTCTGCCTCCAGCCCTCTGTTACCAGGCTGCCAGAAGACACAGAAATCTGGATTGCTGCATACACTCTACAGGTCTTATTTGAAATGTTCAACTCCAATAAATTTCCCCTTCTCTGGCCTGAAGAGAAATTTGTTCTGCATCTCAAAATTCTTTGTGGATTCCCCAAACAGCACTGCTGAGGCCTTGGTGAACAAATCCATCTCCTGTAGAGACTCTTAGGCACATTAGGGGAATCAGGGATTGAGAAATACTGCCTCTCGTTCTTATGAACAGCTATTGAGCTCGCTAAACTGTAAGCCCAATTATTCATCTTTGGCCTTTCTGCCCAGAATTCCAAAGCCCAGAGGGTGTTTTTAACCCAGCGTTCCACAGTCTTTCCTTGGTCCACTTCATGGAAAGTGTGCTATATCAAACAACTCAAATCTGTTTAGAACCTGTCATGACAAAGACTGATTAAACCATGGGCTCTGCAATCAGTATGGTACATTTTAATAAACAATCTGACAGGAAACATTGCTCATAATATAGAAAGTAACATAGAATCAAGTCATTGATTTGAAGAAAATCAGAAATGATTCTGTTGACTTATTTGAAATAATTTCCAATCAGATTTGAAAACAATCCTTGGGAATTCACGAGTAATCACTCACTAGTCAATTTTCATGCATTTCACATTCCATGAAGGTTCGTATATTTTCAATGCACTCAGCAATGAATCACCACGGCTCTTTTACTTATTCAGTCCTGATGCTACAGAGTCTAAAGTTAAAATTCTGATTTAAGCTTTATTAAGTGACAGTAACCACACTATCAATGTCTGATGCACAAAATAGAATAAAATCTACTGACTACTGAGATTACTAACAAAAGAAAAGTATGACTAGATAGGTAAAGCATTTAGTGAAGTAAAAGAAATATTACTCTTATGAAAAGCAAGTTTGAGCAAAACATCACTATAAGAAAGTATAAAGTGTGAAAAATGAGAAAAGAGAATAATGGGTTAAGACGTAGCCTGTTAAAGGAATTATATATTTGGGCACAACTAGTAGTCTATAATTCAAGTCTGAAAAGAAGTTAAATGAAGCCACGACAAGCAGAAACTTAAAAGGGAAAACATTGGAATTGACAAATATTATATGCAAAATCAATTGTAATCATTGCATTGGTCCAAAATGTAAAAGGCAAGAATGTTAAATTTTATAAGATATCATAGAAGAGTATCTCTATCTCCATGACAATGTATAAGAGGTTATTTAAAAGTAAGCTGAAAAAGTTATCCATAGGGGGAAAACAATGATTAACTAGATTCCACTGAAATTAACAATTGTGTGTGTGTGTGTGTGTTTTAATTGGGATGGAGGTTTTTGTTGCTGTTTCTTTGTTTTGATTGAGACAGTGTCTCACTAACATTATATCACTATGTATCGCATGCTATTCTTGATTTTACAACTCAAGATTCTCCGGCCTCCAGTGCTGAGATTATAGAAATAAACCAGAATGCCCTGCCAAAAGCTGTGTTTTATAAACATCGCTAAGGAAGACAAAAGGCAAGCCAACGACTAGACAAGCTATTGATAATTCATAAGCATTTGATAATCAAGCATCTTATCAAAAAAAGAAAGGAACTGAAGAAAGATGAATTTCTTCCTAACACCCAACCTCAGCAGACCCTCCCTGCCAAGC
>LOEQ01002041.1:0-10546 GCA_001685075.1 Bramus lutescens | reverse complement strand
GCAGGCATATACACAGACAGAATATTATATACATAATAAATAAATAAATATTTTTTTAAAAACATTACTTATGAGATAGACACTAAACTCACAAACAAGTGATTTGAATAGAGAAATGTTAATTCACTTTAAATTAACTAAGCCATCCAGACCCTAGATGTCGGCTCGTGTTTCCGTTTTCCCTAGAAGAGAAATGTATGTGCTGCAGTATCCAAATGTCACCATCATTTCTAAATTCACCGCTGCACTGCAGAAAGAAACAACAGAAGCAGCTGTCTGCTCCCTCCACGTTTGCAGAGAATTCGGTAACTCCCAGAGTAAAATAGGTTTGGCGACTCCCGTCAAACACAGTCATCCTGTGTTGTTCAGCGGACTTCTTATTTCCTTAATATTCCACTTTGGAATATAATAAGGTTGAGATGTGTAAAATATGCAAGCGTTTCCATTTGTACATCAGCCCAACAGAGGGGGAGAAGCCATGTTAGGTTCTATTGAAGCCCTGTGGCTCTCGTGGTTGAGCTCCGCTTATTCACTAAGGCTATAATAGGTATTAATAACTAAACAATATTTACTAACAACATTGGGTTCCAAACACAGCCTCTAGCTCAAACCGGTGAGAAAATGGAGCTGGCTTTCCACCTTTGCTGCCCTTCTGACCCCCGACTTCACGTTTTGACTACACAACATGACACCGGTCTTGTATACAAGGAGCACAATCCCACTTGTTGAAACCATCAGCAGTCCTGGCCCAGGAACACGTGTGAAAGGACTGCAGCAGAGACAGCCTGCAAGTCACAACTTCAGAGTCGGTTTCAGTTCTGATCCAGTCAGAGACTTAACATTCTCACCTGACAGACTTCAGGCATTCCCTCTCACCAGGGGAATGCGGGTTAGGAAACAGGCAGCAAAGACAGGGAGCAGAAGACAGAGAAGAAAGCCAAGCTGCACTATTATTGTTAACAACTGAGGACGAAGGCTAAATAAAGACCGAGACGCACAGAGACCATAGCATTTTCTGTAGTTATCATTATTTGTGCTAAGTTTATTCAGTAAGTCTTGGGTCTAGAACAGGAATGTCATGCATTAAATCTACAAACAGGTGTATTTTATGTTTATAGCAAGCTAGATATAACTATCTCAAATAATGTTTATTTCTTTATGGTAAAACTTACAAAATTCTTTTTTTCTCCATCTTTTCAGCTTGTTATTCATTATAATTCTCTGTGGTCATTCTGTTGTACAAAGCATGGTGCAACTTGTTGCTCTTTCCTGTCTGTAAGAGGGGATTTCCTAATTAGCCTGTCATCACCTCCCATTGCCCACATGGCCCCTGGCCTCTGGAAGCCACCAACTGTCTCTCAACTTGTTTAGATGCTATTTATGAATGAGATCGTGTGGTTTGATTCTGCCTGTGCCTGGTTTAGTCCCCTAAACTCCATGGTCTCCCATTTCATCTATATTTGCATAAGTTAGTGGTCACATTCTTTCATAAATAAGTCCTGTTCCATTCTACCCACAGGTATAATATTGATAAAAATTGACCAAGAAATAAGAAAAGTTACACATAGCTGGAAGTGTTTGGAACAGGACACTTGAAGTTTGTTGCCTTACTTTCTTTAGCTATCTCTGTGATAAAATGCTCTGGCAGAAACCACACATGAGAACGGGTTTCTTTTTGCTCACAGATCAGGGTACAGTCCAAGGCAGAGAAGTCAACACAGCAGGAACCTGAGGCGGTAGTCACATCGCACCCTCAGAAGAGAAGCAGAGAGCAAAATATGAACACATGCTGCGGCTCGGCTTGCCTTCCCCACTGAGACAGGGCCCCACCTTCAATCAGAGGATCACTTCTGACAATACTAACGGCCACACTCACAGTCTCTGTTATACAATATGGAACATCTCCATGCCTATTTGGAGTAGATTGCTGGAAACTAAGAAAAGAAAATGGTGGCAAGATCTTGGAAGAACTGGAGACCCTGGCCTGACATTAAAGCCAAGGAAACATTTCAATTATGTGTGTTAACTCAAGGAAAATAGCGTAAGTCATCCCTGATTTAAGAATCAGAGCTCATTAGCCTGGTAGAATGAGCTGATTTGAGAATGAAAGTCTTCGAGGACCACTGAGATGGCTCAGCTGGTAAAGGTGCTTGCTCTGCAACCCAGTCAACTTAGCTCAACCTCCAAAACCCACAAAAATGTGGCAGGAGAGAGCTAACTTCACAAAACTGCCTTCTGACCTACACATACTCATCATGGCAAACACATCGCAATACGCACACACACACACACACACAGAGAGATGCATGCGTGCACATCAAAATTTTAAAATGAAAGACATTGGAAAATAATGTTTTCTAAGGGCAATAGAAATTTAGGTTCTTCAGATTGCTTGGGGCTGACTAAACACAGCAGTAGGATGCTACAAAACATATATGGAGTGGTTTTTATCTTTTTAGAAATGTAACTATTGGTTAGTAAAAGGAAACATACTTATCACATCATCAAATATTTCATTGCATTAGAGTTTCCAGTGTGTGCTTTGAGATCACAAAAGCTACATGCTGCTATCCTCATATTAGGTATTTTAGGTATAGGATCTGTGAGTTTTCCTGAAGGGATATAAACAAACACTTATTCTTCTCAGAGAGCACCAACCGTAGACCAAAGAAGCAATTCCACTCAAGTCTAGCCAAGTCAATCAGTCAGTTTATTGGCTTTGTTTGCAGAAGTATGGGGAGAGCTCACATACAGGATGATGGACAACTCAAACATGGCTACATCAGCTTACCCCCAACATGGATGATGACTCTAGACAGCTCCATCTATAGACACTATCCTCGGGAAGTTCTGCTGATTGCAGTCTTCTCCCCCAGGAACCGTTCTCTGCTAGAATAGCCTTAGGGAGGAGGCATCTTGTGAGTCTTCTAAGTTCCAGAAGCTCCATGAGACTCCTAAGTTTCATCTATTTCTTTAGTCTGAGGAGCCATTCTCCAAGATGTAATGTTTCAATTCTGGTAACATTGCTAAAGCACATTCTATGGGAGTTCTACTATAGCAGCTGACCTTTGCACTCAGCCTACCTCTGTGTGTTGATGCTCTCTAGGATGCCCTTGTGAAATTGAGACTCGGGTGTCTGTGATGTCACTGGTGTGTGAGGACAGTATGGATTGTTGAAGTTGAAAACCAGTAGCAACTGAGAAAACACAGGAGAAGTGGATGTGGGAAAAAGAGAACAAGACATAATCAGCCAACGAAGACCACATTAACAGCAGAGACATAAATCCACCCTGTGGACATTACCAGTAAAAGTGTGTATGGCACTCAGTGACACAGCAAGGCACAGCACATTTGTCTCCTCCGGAATAGACACAAGGACTCCCTCCTGGACTTGGATGGTGAGGATGCAGTAAAGCAGCCAGCTTTCTTCTGCAATAGAGCCTTAACTAAATGATGGAGTGCTCTCTGTAAAATCCCTTCTGTCCAATTACTAACATGTTTGGTCCCATGACATTTATTTCCTTGTTCTATGTAGGAAATAAGTAACACTGTATTAGAATTGAGTACCAAGCCAAGAATTAATCTAATCTATTTGCAGTTTCAAGAGGTGTGTACTTTCATTAATTAGCAGTGATGCCTCTAGGGAGTTGGCGACATAACACTTTGCCCTAATAGTTCAGTCTTCTATAGCAAAACGCTATGTACTGGATGGATTCAACCACACAGACTCATCTTATTATACAGAGATCATGTTGCTGGCACTCTGCTGCCATTCTGGCTCATGGGCAGCATCTTCTTATCGGACCCTCACAAGGTGGAGAAGGCAAGGAAAAGCTCCCTTGTGTCTCTTCCTGTAAGAATTGGAATCCCGTCGTGAGGGCATCACCTTTATAAACTTAATCTAAACCTGATGTTCCCTAAAAACCCATCTCTAAGCTCAATCACTTGGGTCTGGCTGGGTTAGAACTTCAGTATATGGATTTGGAAAGGAATAAGCTAAGGCTAAAGAATTCCCCTGATCAAAATAAAACACCAACATTCCTACTCTTCTGTCTTATCAGCAATCCAATAGAGAAGACAAGTGATCATTTATACATGAGGGGAAAGAAAGGAGCTGATTGTGAAGGATGCTTCCTTGTGTTTGTGGAGCTAACTAGGAGTCTGCCTGCTGTGTGGATACCCATGTGAAGTCTATCAAGGGAACACTGAAATCAAGCAGTGTGCATAATTCAACTCCGGTCTCCCTAGTCAAAGCCTACAGCATCTTTAAGACATCCCAGGAGCATGCTGTGTCCCACTTTGTAAAACACAACTATAGAACTATAGTCCCAGCAGTGTCAAAAGGAGCATTTGGCCTGCCTCCAGGTTCTCAGGGGAAAAGAAAGAGGGTTTGGACAGTGACAATTTAGGAGTCTGTCCTGTGTCTTGAATAGACTCAGGAAACTATCTGGGAAGCAGGCAGGAAGTCTGACTCAGCCTGTACTCTCATTTTATATAATTTTGCCATCATTTGTTTCTGCAATATTTGTGGAAAACTGGACATGAATTTTATATAACATCTATTTTAAAAATGAAATATCATGAAGTATAACACTTGTCAAATGTTGAAAGCTAAGCTGCAAATCAAAAATTCACCTAGCTAAGAATCTAGATTGAAGATTCTAGTTCCTCGGCTGCCACTGAATGATTATATAACATCATTGTCTGTTCCCAGGGGTGCAATAGACTCATGACAACCCACTTTTTTTTCTATCTACTTGTCTTACATGAACACTTGACTGAATAATTTCAATTAGACCCAATAAAACTCAAGAAGAAGTATGGTGGAAATACTTGCTGTTCTTTTTCTCCCTTCTTCCCTGACATCACCTAAGGTTACCCTGATTTTGCTAAATCTCATACAGAAATAGGGAAGTACAGGCAAAAATAACGTGATGTCAGTGTGTCAAGAAGAGATGAGTGTGTATTGAATGGTTGGGGAATGACTCTCTTTCTTGTGTTCTACACTTGCTGGAATGAACTTGTCACTCCCATGGACTTCCTTGTGTTTCTCCTGCCAGAATGCTGGGCTGTATCATAAAACATACACTGTGGGGCAATTCTATGGAATTCTGTATGGTCTCTGGTAGGTATCTTCCTTGAAACAAGGAAATCTGATTCTAAAGCAGACATCTTGGTATCTTGAAATGAGTGCCTTCAAAACCCAACGTTAATGTCTGCTTTCAACTCTGCTTCCCTCTGACCACGACAACTTCAGTAATTGGAACATGCGCAAGTCCACGCTCCTTTCTCCAAGTCTTTGAACAGACATATTGTTGAAGTCTATGGCAAAATAAACATTGCAGAAATTTTATTATTCATTAGCCACCCACCCCTACCATTTTACCAAACTGTAGTCAGAATAGCTTGGGGCTTAGTTTGCTACAATTTTGGCAGCAGAACAAAGCCTTCAAGCCATGGTAAATGCAGACTCAAGATGGTCTTAATCTGCGCAGGAAAAGATATTCACACTTATCGGTTTAAGTCAGAGCAGATTTTGTATCCATGTGAGTTTAACAGGTGAGCTGTTTAGATTTCAAAGAACAGGTGAGAGATTACATAGATTCATAGAAAGAAATACCTGTGGCTCACGGTTAACACTGAGCAGTAATGACAGTCAGTTGCCAGCTCTCCCAAGATGGAAAAGATGCCCCTCCTCTGCCGCACCTCCTCTTCAAGTATGAATTTGAGGTGACTGCAAAGATTGCTCAAGGGTTTTATTTAATTTAGAAAAGACATTAGGAGTCACATTATGAAGGGTGGAAACACAGGCTCTGGAATCATTAGGTAGAGCTGGATTTGAATCTGGCCTCTGTTGTCATCAGCCCCCTGCAGTCATCTGTAAGATGGCCAGTCTACGCCTTCACGAAAGGCTTGCCTGATTATCACTACCTATTCCTTGAGTTCTCGGTGACGGGCTCTCTTCTTGGCACTAAAGATAGGTCAGAATTTAGCAGAGGATTAAGTGTAACCTTGTATTTAAGGAACTTCATATGGTGGTAACCTTTGATAGCTAATTTGGCAATGTCTATTATCTGGTGTTAGAATCATGAAAACCAAACTCAACTCTTGTTTTTACAAAATGTTTATTCTTTTTTTAAATAATGTGTTGTTAATTCTTTGAGTGTCACACAACTCATTA
The DNA here is from genome assembly GCA_001685075.1 of Bramus lutescens. Taxonomy (NCBI): domain Eukaryota; kingdom Metazoa; phylum Chordata; class Mammalia; order Rodentia; family Cricetidae; genus Bramus; species Bramus lutescens. The sequence goes on along the minus strand of LOEQ01002041.1, from coordinate 4,365 downwards.
TGTTCATCTTCACCTGCATCAGCTCCTCCCAGACCTTCACTTTTGTGCCTAAGAATATAATGTTTACTCAAGCCAATATGTCCCAAAACTCATATGAGATTTGTAAGTCTATGGTCCTCTGATTCATTTGGATCATAGTTTTTTGGGTTTTTTTTTTTTGCTTTTGGGGATTTTAGCTTACTGTTAATGTATCCCACTCTCAGAAACTACTCTATCTAAATGAGAGGCAATCTCAGAATTTGCCAAAGTTCCAGGCTACTCCTGGTTGTAAGATGCACCTAGCCACTTGTCTGTTAGCTACAGGAGATGCAGTGTCATGGCTAATTGGGAATCCATACATTTCTGCTAATAAGGAGTGTCCTGCTTTTTTTCATAATTGTGATGATTAATACCATTTTGCTGGAGGAAGAAAAACACACAAATATTTTTAGCTAAGGAAAGAATGGTTTAATTTTGGAGTTGCGTTGCCAGGATATGTTGTCTAGAATATGCATGCTTTGTAGGTTATGGGGGGGGTATATTAAATGAATTAGTGAAGCATTTACATTCAAGAAGATTGAATGCCTATTTTTATCCATTCACCTCTACTAGATTTTTTTTAAGCTGTCATTGCAGAACAGTGTTATTTTAGCTTCATGTTTCAAAAGAATAGCTAAGAGACCAAGACCATTTCTCAGTGCAGAAGGCACAGCGGATCCGCCCTTTTCCTGCTTTGCGTGACTTGAAAACTAGCTCTGGAATTCTTCAAGCCCGTGGGAGTAAACTGACAGGAACCCCCGCGAAAAGAAAAAATTCCCTACTTTGACTCAAACACTGAGCAACTGAGCAAATTGAAAACATTCTCTGTGAGTCAGGATTCTGTATCTTTAAAGCAAAATAGCATTCAGCCAACTCATTTGGATCATGTCAGGCATTCTAGTTAAATAATTATTAACAGATATTTAGGAATCTTACTTATAAAATGTATTATGATATAACAAACACATAAACCCATCAAGTTTATAGACGTTATGATTTCAAATGCTCCATTACTTATGTATTTATGATGTTATAACATTGCTGAGGAGCAAGATGCTGAAAGGATCTCTCAATGTTATTTCCTTAATTCTCTAAAAGTTCTTGTATTAAGACGATTCTTTTTCAGGACTCATCTTAGAACACACTTGTCAGGAAAGTTTCATTAGTGTAGAAATTATAACCCCAGGAGTTAGAAAATTTGACAGTAGACAGATCACATGTTTTCAAAGGTGTAACATTATAAAAAATAGCTCGCAAAAGAAATCTCAGGATCAAGGAATGGGAAATAACTTTTAAGAAATAAAATGCAAGCGACTATGTTTTCTTTTGCCTTGTCTGTAACACGCTCTGTATTAACTGTGACAGAGCGTTCCTGACTAGCGACTGTGGAAGCAAGAAAGATGGCAGCAAGTACCAAAGCGCCTACTCCCCTGCCCCTCTATGTGAGGCTGTATCCCAGCTCACATGGATGACCGACCAGCTAAGGTGCATAACCGAAGGCGTGATCTCCAAGGCATCACTGCTGGGGGGGGTGGGGACTTTGGAGATGTGTGGAAGTGGACCACTGTGCATGTGCTCTTAATGTGCCTTGTGGGATCCACAGACCTCTCTCTGCTACAGTTTGAGATGCAAACATCTGCATACTCTAACAAGCATGACTTTCGTTACCATTTGCCAACCCCAGTAAAAACAGGAGCAGAGAAACTGCTATGTTCCTGAACCTCCAAAACTTTAAGTGAAATAAATCTTGTTTCTCCATAAATTACTATGGTAACACGAAACTGATTGATATGCTACTGATCCATATCTGTTAATACACAGGAACTTCACACACAGAAATATTCTCTAAATCAAACATAAAATGATTACCTCAGAAACTCAATGATTATCAAAAATATATAATTTCTAAATGTTAAATATTTATATTAGGAAAGTCTGCTGATTTCTTTCTTTTAAACTTTCTGATTTTCACATGTATTCTGACCTTCATTGTGTGGAGAGTGCCTTCAAATATTTGGTATCTAATGATTCCCTTTGTTCCCATGAGAAGATAAATGGATGTGTGAACCCAGCTTTTTGATAATAAGCCATGCTGTTTATTGCCTTAGAGAAAATCCTCCTAATGAATTACTCTGTTGATAAGTTGTAAATTTAGAGACTTCCTTCTCCACGACACAGCAAGTACTGAAGAGGGAACTTCTCAGTGTTATGGAGGGCCTAGGATATCCTTAGGCTTCAGGAAATTGTACATCACTGTACTGATGGTTCTTCTGTCACTCTTCCGTACACAGCCTGAACAGGAGGGCACGCAACACTCACACACATAACACAGCCTCTGCCAGCACAGCTTAGATTCCCATGGGACTCAGCCGCAAGGTGTGGTCTCTGATGAAACACAGCCACAGAGTGCCAAGTTAATAAACATTTTTCCATTTTGACCATTGCAACTTCTTACTAGTAAACACAGAAAACTACGTAGCAGTAAAAGTTGTTTTATTTACTTATGAGGAATTATTAATACTACTAATAACACAGTGAGAACTGAGAGAAAGCCATGCCATGGGTGAAAAAAAAAACCCACAAGTGCACAATTATTAGTGGGGTTAATGGCAAAAGCAAAAATATTTTCTGAAGATGTAAAAACAAGGTAGGTCTGAGAGGAGGACATAATCATTCTTCAAACGTACTTGGAATATTTATAAGCCACACATGCACACATACACACACAAATAAACCAGTCCATCAGTCCATCTCCAACGGTAAGAGCCCCACACCAAGACATAACTTGATTCCTGATGACAGTGTTGAGGACAAATATTGAATAAAGAAGCCAAAGTACATCACTCAGTATTTTACTTTCCCTTGTGAAAGTAACCACACCCATGGACTGGAAGTGCCCAGCTCTACTTTGAATGGAGCTTAACAGTCCAGTCCTGATGTTATAAAGTTATTCTAGGGGCCACTTGCAAATTCTGTGTGCCATTAAAAAGGAGGGTGCAATTGGAATCCCTAAAACTGTTTCAAAGAACTATTGGTTTGGGTATATAGGCCACTCAAGACACCACACTAAGATTAAAAAAGGTTTACTGTGTGTTTACTGCAGATTCAATGGAGATGACAAGCATTAGGTCCTGATTCACAGAAATCTTAGACATTCGTCATAGCTTTCCCCAAGCTTACAACAAGTTCCACTGGTCCATTTATACCTCTGTGACTTTGAGATCAAGGAGGAATTGCTCCATGCCCTAAAAGAACTCACATTGGAAACACAGTAAAGTGTGTGTGTGTGTGTGTGTGTGTCTACAGATGTGTATTCTACCACAGATAACAGAAATAAGCAGAGTTTGAAATATCTGTAAAGGAGGTGATTGCATATACTAGTTACAACAAAAGTGACAAATTTGTCATTGCTCTTATAATCATGACACAATGAAGATCAAGAGATGGTGAATATGTTAATAAATGTCAACTAAATTCTGTGCCCCTAGGCTGTGGATTACTGATAATTGTGAACAGTCTTCCTAACATTTGCAAAGTCCTGAAGCTGATGACAGGGTCACATGGTGGACTTTCCAAAGATGGAATCTGTTGGTATTATTTATTAAAAATCCCCCCAGATGTGTGAGATATGCATTCAGTTGAGAAATACTGGTGTTGAACCCAGTTTGTACACACTCTTAGGCAGGCTGAGTGCATAAAATGTCATAAGAATATTAAAGCTTATATGATTGTATTTTTAATTAAGAAGATACCTATTATTTCTCCTAAGCCTGACTTTTGTATTATGTAGTAATAAGAGTAATTTACTTAGGAAGTTTACACAAATGACTATCAAACACATTAATTTTTAAAAAGCTTCTCTTTCTAGTAATAAATTTATTTACAGATTTATTTTTATTTCATTTATGGATCTGTGTGTTTCCCACATGTGTGCAGACGCCTGCATAAGTCAGATTTCATGGAGCTAGAGTTACAAGCAGTTACGAGTCTCTCAGTGTGGGTACTGAGAACCAAATTTGATCCTCTGTAAGAGGATCAAGTACTCTTAAGCATTTAATCCACCTTTGTTTAATTGTCAAATGTGTAAGTTATTTTAATCTACAAAACTTTCAAAATTATTCACACCATCATTTGTAATGTTTTCACGGTTAAGAAAATATCATTAGTGTCAAAAAATGTTTAAAGCATACACACAGTATATAGGTCACTAATAAAGAGAAGCCCAGGCATGGGCTGGAACTCCATTTCATTGGAAGATAGCTGAGATTTCACTTCCCAAGTTTGCCCATAACTTCTTCTGTTGCGGGAGCTCCTTCCGCTCCTTCAGCCAATAGCCGCTGAGATACC
>LOEQ01002040.1:162114-192899 GCA_001685075.1 Bramus lutescens | reverse complement strand
CCTTAAAATAAATACCCCTTTAATTCCCAACTGGTGTGGGATTGTTTATGACTTACGCCTTCAACTATTTAAGTCTTTGTCACCATCTAAGGTTTTGTTTAAATAAACTATTATGTCAGGTGTTATCCCAACAGCCGATTATAAGCTGGAAACATATCTCCTAACAATCTTTGAAAGTCATTTAGAGTCAGCAATCAGTCTCTCCTAATTTGTGCCTTTTGTGTTCTAATTTTCTGTAAACCTATTTTGTAACCTAGGTAATTGACAGAATCTCTTCTTTGTATTTTTCCAGGAGCAACTTGTAATCCCCATTTAGACAAAACTTTTTTACTTCTTTAAACATTCTTTCTAAAGTATCTGCATTTGAGTCAGAAAACAAAATGTCATCCATAAATTATAGACTTAGGAAATTGCTTGCATATTATTTACAATGGCTGATTTACAAAGTATTGGCACAGGGTGGGACTATTGAGCATTCCCTCTGGGAGGACGGTCCACTGGTATCTCCTAGTAGGCTGAGAATTATTATAAGTAGGCACTGTGAAAGCAAACTTTTCTTTATTCCTTTTTTGTAAAGGTAAAGTGAAGAAACAATCTTTTAAATCATTGACTATAAGAGGCCATCCTTTTGGTAATAGAGAAGGCAGAGGAATTCCAGACTGTAAAGGGCCTATAGATTGGATAAACTTGTTGACAGCTCTTAGATTTGTCACCATTCACCATTTTCCAGATTTCTTTTCAACAACAAATACAGAAGAATTCCAAGGACTGGCTGATTCTTCAATTTGGTGACCAACTAGTTGCTCCTGTACCAGCTGTTCTAAAGCCTGAAGTTTGTCTTCTGTTAAAGGCCATTGTTTAACCTATATGAGTTTCTCAGTTAAACATTTTAAAGGCAAGGCTGTTAGTACCTCTGAAGGCTTGCTAGTTGCTTTGTGTTCTTGTACAGCCTGAATGGATGGTGACTTTTGTTTATAATATTTTATAATATCCTTCCCAGAAACATGAGTTTGGGGGACTGNTTAGTACCTCTGAAGGCTTGCTAGTTGCTTTGTGTTCTTGTACAGCCTGAATGGATGGTGACTTTTGTTTATAATATTTTATAATATCCTTCCCAGAAACATGAGTTTGGGGGACTGCAGGTATTCCATTGCTGCAATAGGTCATGACCCCATAAATTTATTGCACTATTAGCTACATATGACCTCAGCCTTCCTTTCTGTCCTTTTGGCCCTGTGAATTAAACCCACCTTGTACTTTGTTTTACTTGAGATAGGGTTCCAATTCCTAGGAATTGAATATCTGCCTCTTAAAGAGGCCAATCCAGATGGCAAGATTCTGGAGTAATGATAGTCACATCCACACCTGTGTCTAGTAATCCCTCAATTACAGTGTTATTGATATGTACTCTTACCTTTGTTCTTTGATCATTTATAAAAGTCTGCCAAAAAATGTATGTTCCCTATTTCCTACTGAAGTTTTTGACTCATCCTCCAGGTCTATTCCATCATCCAGAACAGTATGATTTTTTACAGTAGGCACTGGATTGTTTAATTTTTCTGGTGAGACACATTCTCCACAGTGACTGGGAATATTGGGCCTTGTTTGACATTGGGGCCTAAGAGAGGCCCCCCAAGGAGTTTCCCAGTGGTATCAGGGTGCCTTGTCTGTCTCTTGTCAACCTATATTCATTAGTCCAATGTCGGCCTTTGCCACACCTCCTACATATACCAGAAGGCTGAGTCCTCCTATTCTTGCCATTCCTAGAAGAGACATTATTCCTAGGAATTCCTTGTCTACAGTCCCTTTTTAAATGTCCTATTCTTCCACAATTAAAGCATTTGGCATTTCAGTGTCTCCTCATACCATTGGAAATCACTTCTCCTGCCCAAGCTTCAATGCTATAGTCAAATGTTTTAACATTCATTGTATGCAAGATCCATTCATCTATGGGTGCTGATCTAACCTTTAAAGGTCCAAGGAACTTCTTACATTCTAAGTTGGCATTTTCAAAAGCCAAGATTCAATTAGTACACATCTAGCTTCAGGGTCTGTCACTCCTAATTGTACAGCCTTAGTTAATCTTTGTAAGAAGTCACTAAAGGGTTATCTGTGACCCTGTTTAACCCTAATATATGACTCAGTCCTCTTTCCTTGTTTCTGAATCCTGTCTCAAGCATATAAAGCTGCTGTACTACATAGGGACAAGGTGTGTTCATAGTAGCAAGCCTGTTCCTGAAGATCAGAGTAATGACCCTTGCCAAGAATTTGATCCTGGGAAGTCTCAAATCCTTTTGCTTTCCCCTGTTGCTCTAAAATTTTTGTCTCTTCTCTCAAATAACACTTCCAAAGCAGCTGAGGTCCATTTTCTAGGACTGCTGCGATTACCTAAAGTCAGTCATGTGGGGTTGCCTTAGTGCTTGAAGACCACGTTTTCACCATTTTCCTGACAAATGGTAAATGTAGCCCATAAGAAACTATTGCTTGTTTTATTTCTTTTAGATCGCTCATACGTATTGGTTCCAATGCATATTCTTTGACTATCTTAGGGTACTTTGTGCCAGATGGTCTTTCTGGGGAAATTACCAGATATGCAGTTGAAAATCTGTGGAAGTCATCCAGGGGTCTGGCATGTACCAATGAAGCTAAATCCTGTCCTTGTCCTTTCAGTCCCTGGTCATCAATTTCAATAAATTTCTCAATCTTTTCAAATCTTTTTATTACTGCCTCTCTTAAAGTCTGAATCTCCTGTCCAGTGTTCGGTTCTAATGTCCTTACTGAGTATTCCAACTTGTTCAGTAATGATAATGTCTCATCCTTGAACATATTATAACTTTTCAATAGATTCCACAGTTAGATTCAACAGCACAAATTCTTTCAGATAATTTTGTCAAAATGATGCTATCCCTCTCTGTAGTATTGAACCATTTTTAATGAGATAATCTTGAAAACAAAGATAATTTATAGAATCAAATAATAGGAAGGAAAATCACGTAAGTCTTGCACAATACCTTACACAATATAAGCAAAATAATTTTTGAACTCCTGAATATTATTAGATTTTTGTATTTTACTTACCTGTCATAAAGTAATTACAATGAATTGGAGTAGGTGTAATAAGCATTATTGGCCAGAAGGTATCATAGTTACAGCCACATGGCTGAGACACACTAGCTGCAATGAACAGCACATGTTGCTTACTTAGGTACTGAAAAATATGCTTTGTTTAACAAGTTAAGAACAGTTATTAAGGTGATCAAGTGAGTCTGAGAGTTGGGGCCTAGGATAAAGAGAAAACCCAAAGTTTTCTATCAGTGTAAGTTATGGACTGTGTGCATCATGGGAATTGCAGGCAGCAGTGTGTAGGCTGGTGTGTGGGTCGCTGGTGAGTGCTGAGCAGCAGCCTGCTGCATCAGAGGGCAGGAGAGTCAGTGCCCAAGGTGCCACATGGCTGGTGTACTGATCCCAAAAAGTGTGGACTGGTCCCCAGATGATGGTAGAAGATACATGATAATAATTACATATAATAAAGGGTTATTTATTTATGGGACACTTACATATCACTGTCCTAGATCACAGTCCTCTTCACAAAAGGGAAACAGGAACAAAGTCTAGCAGCTTGAAGTGACAGCCGGAAGCAAGAGAGCGAGCACAGACTTTACAGCTGCATTTATAATATAAGAGACCACACCCAAGTGGTATTTTAAAGGCTGAAGGAATGGAAGGAACTCCCACAGCAAGTTACCTGGATCTGATTCTTATACACTATTTATATGTATTGAACCATTTCATCATACTTCATGAACTGTTTATTTTATACATATATAAAATAGTTGGACCTGTATATTTTACAAATATATAAAATAGATGGAGTCTTTTAAAATAAAAAACCTTTTCCTAATTGGTTCAGAGATAATAACTATTTATATAAATCAAGTATTTCATAGAATTTAGAATATTTTACTGGAAAACTAGAAGATAGATCTAATATTTTAACTATTTATGGCTGAATAAAGAGTACTATTTGTCGAAACGGCCAGCTTGGCAGAATTTTTATGTTAAAGTTTATAGAACTAAAGTGAATCTCTAAGTAGGTCAAACTGATTTAGTCATTTTGCTTGAAAATAATCTATAAAATTCCCCTTATTTTAATACTACCAAGAATAGTTCAAAGATACATCTTATTTCCATAAGATCTTAACATGTCCTGAATTTATTTTATTTACTCATTCATCAAATTAACTAACAGTACTCCCATAAAATCACTAAGTGTAAAAATTTTTAAATGTGGGTTTGATTAGGCTTATGTATACATTTAACAAAGTTTTAATATATTTATAATGTTTTGGGTTTTAAAACTGCCAACACGCACACTTGAATTTGCAGAGAGTAAATCTAATTAATTAATGACCTTAAGGTGTCTCTATAATACTAGAGCAATAATCACAATGCATGGTTCTGGGGGGGGTGTCTCTGTGTGTAAACTTTTATTTTATAGTTTACATGTCATGAAATAATAAACTTTCACATCAGGTGAATGATTATATTTGCTCTTTCAACTTTAGTATGGTATTAGAGAGTTTGTGCTGACTAGTTTTATCTCACATTGACCCTACGTGGAGTCACTTGGGAAGATAGAACCTCAGTTGAGAAAACACCCCTACCCCACAGGCCTGTGGGCAGGCTTGTGGCGCATTTTTTCTTGGCTGATGATTGATATGGAAGGGTCCAGAACATTGTGAGTGGAGGCACTCCTGGGCTGGTGATCCTGGGTTCTATAAGCAAGCAGTACAGGCAAGCCATGAGGAGAAAGCCAGCAAGTAGCACCCCTCCGTGGCCCCTGCATCAGTTCCTGTCTCCAGGATCCCTCTCTTCTTAAATATCCGCACTGACTTTCCTTACTGATGTTTTGTTGCTCAGAAGTTTAAGATTAAATAAACATGTAGTGATATTTTGTTTGTATTTAAACAAATAAAGTTTGCCTGAAGATCAGAGTTCAGAGCTAAGCCTCTAAAGGGCAGACAGTGGTGGCACACACTTTTAGTCCCAGGACTTAAGAGACAGAGGCAGATGGATCCCTGTTAGTTCATGGCCACACTGGGTTACACAAAATTGATCTAGTCTAAAAGAGAAACAGAGCTCACGCAAAGGTGATCCTAACACTTGGGATCACACACCTTTAATCTCAGCACTAGGGAGGTGGAGACAGGAGTGATTATGGATGGGCAGAGAGAGGAATATAAGGCAGGATGAGACAGAAGCACACTGCTGTTTGAGGCAGCAGTTTGAATCAGTCAGTCTGAGAAGTCTGAGCAAGAAGTCTGAGACAGCAGTCTGGGGTTTAGTTGAGATAGCATGCAGTCTGAGAATTCATAGAGACAGGAACACCCATTCAGTCTGAGGATTCAGTAGAGATAAAAGGTCTCTGCTAGTGGCTGGCTTCACTGCTTCTATGATCTCTAAGCTTTCATGCCCTAATATCTGACTCTGGGTTTTGATTACTAAAACCAATTAGAATTTGTGCTACATAAACCCTTTCTTCCCCAACTTGCTTTGGTCATGGTGTTTTGTCACAGCAATAAAAATTCTAACTAAGACAGTGTTATATGTGAGTATGTCAAGTCCTTGAAAGTCTATTAAAAAGTTAATGAAAGGGCAATTATCAATTAGTGCCCAATTTGTTCTACAAATGTCAACAAAAGTTGGTTAATTTCATTGTCAATTATAGTTGCTGTGGATGATTAATGCTATACTGGCACAAGTAACTGATTTCTGAGATATGCTGTTTATTTCAATGTTTTGCCATCAGTCTGAACAACAAGCTCTCAAGGTGTCTGAATGTATAAGGGTTCTGCAAAGAATCAACAGGACATGTTATGAATATAAAGATATTTGTTTTATGTCTTTATACATTGCACAAACATTAGAATGGAATGAGTAGATAACTCAGTGGATAGAAGTGCTTGCTGTACAAGCATGAGGACCTGAGATCAAAACCCACATAGAAATCTAGATGCATAGTATGAGCATCTGCAATCTCATCGCCCATGGAGAGATGGAATAGGAAGACAGAAGAACACCTGGAAGCTTAAAGACCAGCTAGCCTGTCCTATGCATCAGCTAGAGAAGGAAGAGCTAGTTCTATGCATCCATTAGAGAAGAAAGAGCTAGCCATCCTTTGCATCAGCTAGAGAAGGAAGAATCTGTCTTTCAAACATGGTCTAATTGAGGACTGTATCTGACTTCTGAGTTTCACAAGCAGGCCACTGTATACAGTAGGTACGCCAACATTCACGTGCATGAATGAATGCACATATACACACATATGCACAAACACACATATCATGTGCACTTTCACACACACACACACGCACACTACCAAAATCCCTAAGAATGTTTTTTCCCCTGAATTGAGTTCACTGGCTTTTCTAGAATATAACAGAGAATAGAGAAAGCAAACCCCAGACATATAATAGGAGCTGAAATACTGACAAAGTTGTAAAGGGTTCTAAAAAGTTCATTTTATGTGTCTTGTTTTAAAATATTGTAAATTTAAATCTGACAAAATTATAAAATACTTTAAAACTTTAATGATATTTTCTACTTTGCTAGGTACTTTCATAACACAATTCTTAAAGGCTAAATGTATCAAATATGGGTCACAGAAAAACTCGAATTTGGCTTTCACCATTAAATTGTGATTGATCTGGAGTACTTAGTTGCCCCTCAGCAGTGGTTAGCTAATGTTTGTTTGTTTGTTTTTAAGCACCTGTTGCCTGAGGTTTCTGTCATGCCTGGTTTCTGTCTTCCCACCAGGTCCCACAGCTGTTTAGCCCCAAAGAAAATCACACAGAGGTCTACATAAGTTATAAACTGATTGGCCCATTAGCTCAGGCTTCTTATTAACTCTTATAACTTATATTAGCCCATTATTCTAGTATATGTTAGCCACATGGATCAGTACTTTTTTCAGTGGAGCAGGTCACATCTTCCTTCTTAGGTGTCTGGACAGATCTGGGAAGGAATGGGCTTCCTCCTTCCCAGAATTCTCCCGTTCTCATTGACCCACCTCTACTTCCTGTCTGGTTTTCCCTCCTATACCTCTTGCCTGGCTACTGGCCAATCAACATTTATTTAAAACATAATTGACAGAATATAGACAATTATCCGACACCAAGCACCTAAAATAAAAATCTGCTCAGAGAACTGAAGCTCACTTTCTCAATACAAAAATTTTCTATGCTTCAATGTGCTTAAAGTTTTCTTCTTTTCCTTTTTGATGTATAAAATAATAGATAAACAAAATAGTTCTTATAATTATTCCATCCTCTGTGTTTATTAAAAACTTTACCATTTGGCCAGGCCTGAGCCAGCAGAGGACACAGATGACCTCCCCCCAACACACACCTCATGGTCTGGGATAGGGGTGAAGATCAACCAGAAGAGAAATGAAACTTTCTAGGTATGAGCAGGCAGTTGGGGACCATCATAGCATATGCTGCCCATGGTGTCTAGGCCCAGCACATAAGAGAAGAAAAGCAATATCTCTGTGCCATGTCTTGCAGCTGGTGTGGACTACACTCAACCAAGGGAGCATGTGTTGATGTCTGTGGCTCTTGTTGCCACTGAGGGTTCTGCTGAGACCTGTTGTTTGGGCTGGGACCTGTGGCCAGGTTGATGTCCAAGGGCCATGCTGCCTTAGGGGCCATGCCAAGCTGGGTGGCCTGCATTGAGACCTGGGACCATGGTGACATCCAGGCCTTGGCTGTTGCCTAGACATATCTGGGTCCATGCTCCTGCCGTAGCCAGAGTCTGTGTTGACATCCTTGATCCACGTTGCCACCAAAAGCCACACGTATGCCCAGGATCTAGACCATAACCTAGGATCTTGTTACTGTAGGAGGGCTATGCTGCCACCAGACCCAAGCCAATTTGAGTGGGAAGCACCTGGGGCCATGGTCTCATCTGGGCCAGAGCTGCTGCCAAGGGCTATGTCCGGGCTCGTGACCCTACAGCAGCCAGGATCTATATATGTAGTTTCTGATACCATCAAAACTCATGCCAATACCAGGGGTCTGGGCCACTACCTGGAGCCATGTTGGTGTCCAAGGGACATAGTGCTACGGGGCCCATAACAATCCAGGTACCCTGCACTGCCACCTGGGACCATGGTGACATCTAAGTCTGTACTGCTTAGGAAACAACCTATGACATATGAGGTAAAGCTGGCAGACTGACCAGTCTAGCTACCACCCCAGCTCGGAAACAGGCCTAAGAATTGGCCCACCCCAACATCACCTCGTCTGTGAACTGATAAGAGTATGTGAAGTAGACGAACCTATGGGGATCCGAAACAGTAGGATTTCCATGACACAGGACAACAACAGGATAGCCAAGATGACCCCGAGTGAGGGCCCATTACCAGCGGTGTATCTATCAGAAGTGACTCGTGGTAATGATTACTTGCAAGCAAAAATGAATGAACTTAAGGATAAACTGCGTAACTCAACAGACCACACTACAGCTTCCACAACAAGCTTCTTCTTTTTCTGTTTGTTTGATTGCTTTTGTTTTTACAGTTCTTTTAAATGTTGTTGTGTTTGGGGGTGGTTGCAAGAGCAGAAGGTAGACGCAACGAGTCGAGGAGAAAAGTGGGATTGAAATACATGATGTGAAATTCATAAAGAATCAATAAAAGTTATTTTCCAAAAAACTTTAGCATTATGCTGAAGAAGCAGTCAGGCTAAAATGCACCAGAGTGTGTATGCAGGGGGCTCTTCACATTCCACAATTTTCCATGTGATCCTGGAGGCTGCAATCACCACTCTGCAGGCAAGGCAGGCAATCTGGAGACCTAGGAGGAATTCAGTCTTTTGTTCAGACTTTCACTGAGTAGATATGGCCCTAGCTTATTGTAGTGAACAATTTAATTCATGCAAAAAGTCCTCATCCAAAAATACCCTCAAAAAGTGCCCAAACTTAAGCTTGACCTAATGTCTCGTCACTGTGAGCCAGACAAGTTGATCTATAAATTCAGCCACTCATTTTGTTTTGGGGGGCATTTATGGGCCTATTCTACTCTGATGATTTTGAGTTTGTTTTCCAATATCATACCCCAAATTTGAGAGGAGTAAAAATGGTACCAAAACTATCTGAGATTTCCCCAAAAGCTCTATATTATTTTGAAGACTTTTCTTTCACATCATAAAAATGAAAAAATACTAGAAGTCAATGGGTGCGTTTGTTATGGCCTGCACTTGAGCAGTCAAGGGTATTTCCAGAGGTGCATGTGAGGAGCTGGGAGATAACATGGTAATTGCACATAGGTGAAAATAAAATAAGTGTTGAAGTTGGATATGGCCGTGCACACCTATAATCCCAGTGCTGGGAAAGCTGAGCTGGGAGAGCTTGAAGCCTGGCATAGACAGTCAGAGCCTGTCTCAAAACAAACCAATAAATACACATTCAGAGACTGCTCCTTTTAAGGACAAGGCATTCCTGAGGATGTCCAGGTGTCTTGGCTCTCAGCAGTACATTCTTGCCTCAGCAGAAATTCCAATCAGACCCTCAGAAAATTGTTATGGATTTATCCCCAGTAGAGAATTTTATCTCCTCCATTTGATATCATTGATAACTTTAATAAATTAGCCCCACCGTCTACAGCTAATTCAATCTTGTCTACAAATGCTTTCCTCTTTCCAGCGAGGCTCACTAGAAAGCTGGGAGCCTTTTCTGTCCTGAACAAACGGCTGTCTCAGTCTCATGCAAGGACCGACCAAAGCAGCACTTTGAACTGTCGATGTGTCAAAGCGTCGGCACTCAGAAACACTGACTTCAGAATGAGTGCAGTGCTCACAAAACCTACTTGTGAGCCTACCATGGGGCTGGATGGGGATTTCCAGGAATTGCCTTAGCTCCAAAGCATACTATTTCATGAGCACAGACTTTGTATCCAACAGTACAGGAAGTGATTACATGGACAGAATGAACTAATACAGGCAACTTTGCTGTGACTATTATTTTCTGTACAGCTTAACTTTTATTATTCAATATTTTGCTGTTTGTAAGAGGAAGACCTTTTTCTACCCATGTGATATCTCAAAGTTTCAACTTTTAGTACACTTTGTTTCTTCAAGACGAAATTGAACATATAAATGGTAGGAGAATCTCAGTGATAATTCAGGAATGGCTCTCAGCCTTCCGAGACCACTCGGTCTCTGTCACAGCTTGGTCATCTCTAATCAATGAACACCCAGGCTGAGCATCTCCAAGTTCAAAACATCGAAATTTGAAATTTTGAAATCCAGAATTTGGGAGAAGGGTAGCTCTGACATGACATGACACCTTAAATAGAAAACTGTACACTTTTAAATGCTGTTTAATGCACTAAGTTATTCTAAATATTGTATAAAATCATCTTCGGGTAAGTACATATGGTGTATATGGAACATAATTAATTTGGTGTTTATATTTGGAGCCCATCCTCAAGATAATTTAAATCTGAAATTAAGCATAATTTAAATCTGAAAAGTATGAAATCAGAAATATTGTTAAGTGTTTTAGATAACAGATACGCAGCCTGTAGCTAAGTAAATATACTGTGAAAATAGTTATAGATCATATGCTAATGGACGGTCATGATCGTGTTTCAATAAAAATTTATTTACAGAAAGAAATGACAAGCTTGATTTGACCTAGTTGGCCAGTTTGTCAACACCTGACCCAGCTCGTCCTGAAGTTTCTCTGTCTATTGCCCTGGGATCTTAATTATCCTATACGCAACTTTATTTCCAAGTCAATTTATATCAGCCATACACTTTTTAAAGTGATTTTTAAAGGGTCTTGTGATAGGTGAAGCCTTTCTTCTTCCTGTCTAATTGGATGTTTTATCTGCAGCAAGCACCAGCCAGCTTCCACCCACGGTAGAATTAATTAGCAGAGAAACATAGGAGCCAGACAGGTGGGATCAAAATGTCAGTGTTATTACAGATAGGCTTTTCCATGAGGGGCGCAGCTGTTTGCAGCCAAGCGGGCTTGCTAATGCTTCATTTTGAATTAGGCAGGCCTGCTCATCCAGTCACAGCACATCTGGACACATGTGGAGCTGTGTCCACAAAAGACAGAGTGCTATGTACAAGGATATGTGTGTTCTGTGGGACTGTCTCAGGAAGGGAGGCAGGAGGGGGTTGGGTCATGGACAGCCAGGCTTGTTTCCCAAGTTATCCATCAGAGAAACAGCATTCCTCTTTCCCTTGGGAGTTTTGGGGTGGGCAACAGAGAGGCCAAGAGTGTTTCTGTGTTCAAGATTTGTCCATGATGAAATAGAAACCAGAAAAAAATAGGAAAGGTTTTCCCTCAACTTTGATATAAACTTTGGTCTTACAACCTTTTGATCAAAATTATACCTTGTCCCTCAAAAGCCCAACTCTGATATCTCAACCTGGCTGGAAGGATGCTTTGCTGTTCTATCTGCATCAAGCCTGCTCCTCCCTCTCCCCATTCTTCCTCCCTGGCCAAGAGAGACACTAAGATCATTACTTCCTTGTCTTTGCCTCTGCTCTTAGCGCCACAGAGAAAGCACTCCTTAGTTTCATTGTTTAATCTGTATCTACCATTTAGGGCTTGGCCCTATCCTTGGTGAAAACTTCTCTGACCATTCTGGTTCTCAAGATCTTCATTCTTAAACTCCCAAGACATTTAGGGTCTGACCCTCTTGCCAATCATTTACAGTTTATCTTGCTAATCAATTTTCACAATTAAATTCTGCCCACAGATTCAGAAATTTTTTGTTAATTCTGTGAGGTGCATAAATATTTACTATTATTCTCAAAGCAACTGGAACAACTATTACCCATAACATAAGTGCTCAAACATTTGCCCTTTCATTATTCTTCAAAATAAGGCATTAATTGCAAATGTTCAGCAATAAGGATTTCTCACTAATGCAGACTTTCTCCATCAGCGAGAATGAACAAGGGTTGGCTCCACTCAGAATCGCTCTCCTGGAAACTTCATGAAATTGGTTTTTGCACGGGTTGTTCCCCATCCTGTTGAAATGTGGGTGTGCCGGCTTCCCCTTCACATCTCTTAGGGGCTCTGACTTCCAGGTTACTCACTTGCAGAAAGAGAGCTGCAGTGCCCAGGGGCTCTGCTTCCCATCCACCAGTCTTCGGCCTCTGGTTATAATGTCAAAGGCGTTGGGGAGTGTCAGAACTCATTGCGGACAACATAGGTCACTTCAAACGCAACTCCAGAAAACCCTCATGTCAGTCCCTCAGGACTATTTTGATTTTTCTCTTTACATCAGGAGTTTGGTGCAGATGTGACACCACCCCGGCAGAAAAGCTTTGTGAAATTGACTAGAAGCTGACATTGTTGCAGGCTGAAGCGAGAACGAGAACTATTGTCATTTCTGTCATGGCAAAGAATGTTGAGTGCCCTCGCATGCAGGGAAGAATCTCAGCAAGAGCGTGCGCATGTTTGTCCAGACGTTCCCATGGGTAAAAACGTAAATTATCTGAGCTCCATACCTAATCCCATTTTCATAACAACACCTAGGACTTGATTTTTGCATGTTGTGCACTTTCGTGCAGTTGGAATTTTCTCTGTGTAAATCGTGGGAAGGGTGTAATTTGACTTGCATGGAAATTTCAATACTGCATTAATCATTCTGAAAAATCATACTGTCCGTAGCAGTACCACTTTTATAAGCACTGCACCACACCCATTGGCTGTGGAATTGTAACCTCAAGCATTTCTTCTGAGAAGCATTTTCATGGAACTTACTTCCTTTAGGTGGGTTCAAGCCACTCTTCTTCCCTTCTCGGTAAACACTCAGTATAATCCCAGTCACATTTCTCATTTTTTTCCCATTAGATGCATCTGCAATTTTCAATTCTATGCCCATGTCCCAGCTTTTAAACTGTTAAAAACTTCCGGCTTTCCCTTAAGGATCTTGAGAGTCTCCTGATCATGATCAACCCTTACCAACAACTCAAAAGAGGGCTTCTCATGTCTAGTGTTGGGGGTTTTGTTAGGTGGTTGGTGGCTCATGTGAGGAGCATTGTGAGCCCAGATGGGAAATTAAATTATAGGCCACAAGGCCTCAACTCTACACAAACAACTGCAGGTAACTAAGGAAGGCTGAGAAGGGGCAAACAGTCCTCCCCAGGGAATAACATCACCTGATGGTCCAGTACCAAATGGTCAGCCCTGAAAACATATATTCGAGTAACCCATAGTTCTGTCAAGGAAAAAGAAAAAAAGAAGTGGGAGCCATGAAGATGACAGGATTAGAATGTCCAAAGTCTCATCAGATGCTTCCAATGCACAACCAAAGCCTAAACCCTCTCCGAAGACAGACACAAAACCAAGGAAGCTGCTCTGTTGCCGATATGAGAGACATTAACAGCCTGAATCAGTATGCATGTGCACAATGAATGCATGGGTAGCACCAGTGGATGGATTCATGAATAAAGGAGTATGTTAGAGAAAGAACGGGGAGGAATATATCCCAAGTAAAGGCTTGGGGTCTACAGTGAGACCACCTTATGTCCGATGACAATTCCACCACTTACTTACGAGATGGGTGACATTATGTCATCTTGGTGAGCCCCAGGCTCTTCATTTGCAAAGCGGAGCTAACAGCAATACCTGCCCAGCTATGTGCTAGAAGAATTGATGTGGTAACAGTCCTAAACACTCCTTGTCAGGCTGGGCAACTGGAAGGCACTCAGTAAATATCAAATTCTGGTCTTATGGTTGGATGGATCGTGTCCTGGGCACTGCACTATCTCCTGTACTATGAGTTATTATTCCCCTTATTATCCTAGAAGCAAGCTCCATTCTAATCCCAGCCCTGTTCTGTGGCCGGTGCTGTGCTCATGTGGTAGCGATTAAGCCAAAGCCCAAACTGGGACGAGATACCGTTTATTTTTTTTTCTTGACTTGCCATCGATCCTCCTCAGGTCTGCCTGATGCTGTCATCTGGCTTCAGCTCATCTGGGGGAGGACAGTGAGAGGCCAGACAGCCGTGAATCTTGCTGTCTGCTCGCACATGTTCACAGTCTAGGGAAGACTAGGCAGAGCCCTTGTGGGGGTCGAGAATGTATAGCTCAGTAGCAGAGCCTGACCTGCTTACGCTGTCTCTCTGCAGACGATAAAGCTGGGGCTTTTCTGACAGAATGCTGCGAATCCTCTCAGTGAAAACACAACAGAAAAGGAGGGTGAAGGAGGGTATTGAGTGCAGGGTATTAAAAGCAAGGGAGAGTGCAGTTCTCGAGAGGGAAACGGCCTTCCGTTGTGATTGACGGTGGGGGGCATGCTGTCTAAACTGAATTATGTATTTTAAGAATGACTATAAAGAAGACAGAATACTAGGTAGTGATAGGCTTGTCCGTGAGTGCCACAATGAAAATGTCGTGTGTGTCGGGAGATCCTCCCACATTCATAATGAAGCAGTGAGCTGCATTCTTTGATGCCACGCTTCAGTTCTAGAAAACCAATCCCATTTTACTCCGCTTAGAAACACACATGCTACCTGTCCCTAGCAACTTCCTGGACTTGCCCTCCTTTCTTTTTTCTGTTGGCTCTTGCCCATTAAGATCCCACACACCTAGGCCTTCAGGCATTCGTCCTGTGACATGAGAGATGAGTTCAATCTTAAGAAAATCACTTAGCAGGACAGCCTTGGCCATTCCCATTAGCTCAAATTCATCATCTATAACATGAAGAAGAAGGTAAGACAGTGGCACCCCTTATTGGGGCTACATTCAAAGACTGAAAATGGGTGACTAAACCCACAGATAGAGCTGAACCCTATATGTAAGCCCTATGGTACTTTGAGAGCCTGATACGGTGAGTATTTAGTAACAGGAAGGTAGCATACACAGCATTGGCATATTGGCCCAATGAAAACTCATAACTCAGGGCAGGAGGTAAATATGTAGGGGTAATACTACCTAAGTTGGTGTGCTCTTTAAATTTTGTTTGTTTCTAGAATTGTCCACCTAATATTTTTGGATCATAGGTAACTAAAACTGTGGTAAAAAGAACATTGACTAGAAGGGATTCTTGCATGTCTAGTACAGATGTTTTGTAAAAACTACGTGAGATACTACATGCAACGAACTTAGCACACCTCTAAACGTAAGGGCTATTTGAAGAACTGTTCTGATTCTAATGTGTCCAGCACCATGCACTTGATGTGAAAGGAAATCACTGAACTCTGGGGTTTGCCTCATGGGAAATAAAGGGATGAAATGAAAATTGAGCTAAATAACAAAACAGACCCTGCTGGTCTTGCTGAATTTGCTTTGGTGTAATTGGCATATCAGGCCTCTGACTGGACTGCTGACGGTTATGAGCAGAGCTCGGAAGCCAGACACCACCCTGCCCTTTTCCCCTATTTGCAGCTGCGTGACTCGGGGCATGATCCTCTCTGAGGGCTTCTCATCTGTCATTGGGTAGCAACACAGATCAGACACAGCTGGCTTGCAGATAGATAGCAACCCACAAATCACACAACCCCTGCCCAAAGACAACCATGGGGGGCTACTCCCCACTCTTCCCAGGAGCCAACTCGATTCAACCTCTGCCCGTTCTGTGTAAGGTGGAAGCTCTTCTCCATCCCTCAGACAAGCACACAGGCTCTCTCTGGCCTCCTTGCCCCTTTTCTCCATCTTTCTCATGTGCCAAGTATTGCAGAGAAGCTTTCAGTACTGTGCCTGTCCTCAGAACTGACACCCCAGATGGGCAGGTGTGTTGAGGGTGTTCTCGCTGCTCTGTTCACATCTGGCATGCACAGGCAGCCCCAGAGACTTGGAAATGAATAAATAAATACTAACTGGATTCGTTAATTAGTATTTCAAGGGAAACATAGTTCTTGGGAAACACAAATAGACTACAGTTACATGCAGAAAGAAAATCTAAGGCTGCTTTCTGTCAATCTCTCCCTGATACAACGTCAGCTAATAATTTTCTCTCTGAGCTAGTTTTTCTGCCTCTAAAATGGAAAGAAAATCCTCTACCAAGTTTCCCTGGAATAGCTACCTGATGGACAACTTTTAAACATGGAAGCATATTTACTTCCAGTATTATAAATCACTGTATAAAGACAAAATGTTGCCATTGCTTTTTAAATACCAGTGTTTTATTACCCGGGTCACACCCTGATAGGAAAATGTCTCATCAATGTGGAAGAAAGCAAGGTACTCTTTTGGCATCAACAGCTGAGTTTAAAACATGCTGTTTTGTCCTGCCCTGCCTGCCCAGCAAGCCCTCACTAGATTGGCACAGCTCTCAGAGCTACCCTGGATGCTGAATGTGGCTCTAACTTCCCAGTCCACCCTTCCAAGCAGGATGTCCTGGCATAACCAGCCTGGACCCAGCCCAAACTGAGTAATGAGATACAGAGCCTGCCGCCGGGTGAAGCGGCATTTGCGTCAGGAGCTGTCACTTTCTGGTGGTTGCCTGGTGACCCTCATGGAAAATGAGCTGTGGCAGACCATACCACAGAAACCACTCCCTCAGCTGGCCAGCTTGTTGAAAAGCCAAGTGCCATGGGAGGAAGGGATGCCCCGAGAAAAGATGTCCCAGAGGCGCCCTTTTGTGTGTAGGTGGGGCCAGAGATGGGAAGGAAGAGAGGTGTGGGGAACATGGGCTGTTCATGACGGCAGGGTGGGCCCAGCCCCATAATTAATGTTTACCCCCAGCCTCAGTCTTAGGAAACACAAGCACACATTTCGCCAGTGGATAGTAACCCGCAGCTCCAAAAACACATGAGGATGTGTCCAAAGTTGTTTGACTTGCTGTCTCAGGCTGCTTCCAGTGATGGCAGTTGTCATAGAGAGGAGCGGCTAAGCAGAGAGGGGTGAAATCACTTGCCCAGTAGAAGGAGACATGGCCGTGACAGGAAGATTTTTCTGGCAGTGTAGTTGTAGGAAAGAACACTAGCAAAGAGTGTGACACCCACCGGTTGACTGGAAAAACAGATAGCAAGCCTTGTCGATGGAAAAACAAACCGCGCCATGCATTCGAAAGAAATGAAGCACCAGCACCAGATGCTAGATGACCAAAAGTGTGCAGAGCCACTAGACAAGCTGTTAGGCCTCTCCCTCCTGTCCCCTTTAATCCCAAGATTGTGAGACTAGTATCTGCAGGTGTCAATGCACTTGCTCCATAGATGAAGACATTCATGCTCAGAGAGACTAAACAACTTGTCTGAGATCACACAGCTACACAAACCAAGATTAAATACTAGTCTTGTGTTTTTTCAAGTTTGATGGCCCTTCTACTCACATCCTTGGAGGAAGACTTGTCCACCACCATGCATGCCTTCTTTCTCCATTCTGCTCTTTCCCTACACTGCACACAGCTTCCTACAACTTCGATGAGTCAAGAGCCAATTTCACTGATTTGTGTGATTATTTATTCATCCAGTGCCTACTTTTTGAGTACCTACAGAATCCCCACCATCAAGCTAGGTGCTGAAGACAATGAACAGGGAGATGTATCCCAGTCTACAAGGAAGGTAGAACAATTTAATGCTCTAAAAGAAATCCACGGACTTATGTAACTGCTTAGCCAATGAGGCATTAAAAATGTCTACCATTTAAATGACTCCTGCAATACTTAGAAGGAAACATGGCCTTCTTGTTATTCCTTTCTGTTGCATTCAAATGCCTGCCTGAGTATTATGTCAGTAATCTTTCCAATCCCATCAGTGATTAGAGTCTGTCCAATTAATTACAAGGGGACAAAAATGAGTGAAGTATCCTTGGGTTAATTTGTATGTAGGTATGGCTAATATAAACTTTTGATGCAAATGTTTCAGTGGGATTGTAACCAGTACTTCCATAAGGACCCATGAGCATTGATAAGGTGAAGATCATAGCTGAGGTGGATAATATTCAGAAGATGGGTAGAGGGACCCTGCCAGAGCCTAGCCTTCCCAGTCTGCCTCCAGGCCCCAGCTTTGGAGCAGTCTCAGACTTTTGGGTGCTTCATTTCACTTTTTCTTGGCTGAAGCCAGTTTCCTGTTTCTAAGAAAAGAGTACTTGGATGTCTCAGGAGGTCCTCTGGACAACAAATCCTGCGGGCCTCAGACCCTCAGAGAGAAGCCTGATTTGGGGGTAGGGCAACTGGCCATCTGGGGAGAATTTGTCCTCATTAACTCATTCCAGCCCAAAGAGTTCCTGGGACTTACACTGCGAAGCATTTACAAATATTTGTGAGGTTGGATGAGAAGAAAACAAGTTTACATCTGGACCAAATAGGCCTGAGCTATTTGAAGAACATCTGGATTTGCTAAGCATAAATAAAAGTTTGATAGGCCAAGGACCACAGAAAGGGACCCCCGTGTACAGACTCCTGGACCCTGCACAGAGACCCTGCCAGAATGCCGTGCACAGCTCTCTTCAGTTCTGCCTTCCCACTTCCAGTCCTAATTCTCACCAATCGTTTTTCCAGTAGTATCACAGACTGTTGCCATGGAGACTACTGTTGTGGCAAACAGAACTGTCCCGTCTTTGCCCTACGGCTTGCACACTGTGGCAGAATGTGGACAGGAGCCATGGCATGGCCACAGGCCTCAGTGAAACACTCTGGGGACACACTTGATGGGAATGGAAACCCCAGAAGACAGTGGCACACAGTTCTGAGCAGCCAGCCCCAGCCAGGACAGGCCTTCAAGCCGCCTCACACCGGCCCCTTGGAAACCAGCCTCCACCTGTGGTGGAGTCCTCTGTAGCTCCACTCGCTGATGAGCCGCAATTACCAGCATTCCTTGCGATGGCTTTCAAAGGTTTTGGGTGGAAAGAAATGCTAATACTCTATGAGTTGAGCACCAGCTTTGGATTCTCATCCACCTGGCTTCAAACCCTGGCTCCTTACCTCACCGCATGCTGACTTTGCATAAAAGCCCCGCGGACTCCCTAAAACCCCAGGGTCCTCATTAAGAACCCCACATTTCATTGCTTGTTTCATCCTATGAGTTATTGTAGGTAAGATCTCATTTCTACAACTGCCTGATTCAGTTTTCCTTCACCAGTGGCCAAAGTGTCATTTTTAAAAGAGAAGTTCATCTCTGCTTCCTGGTTGAGACACCTCACCACCACCACCACTCTCAACCGGAAATGAGATCTACCCACACCATCTGGTGGCCCTGGTACTCTCAGCCATTCACAGATCTTCCCCCACCATGCCACCAAGGCCTTAATTTTACTTCCCACCTTGTCATTCCTACAGGGAATGTCACCTCTTCTATACCACAAAAAATCACCTTCTCAGAAGAGAGCCATCCATCTGAAACTTCCGCCTTCCCCTCACAATGCTCGATTCTTTCTTCCACACGATTCTTCCTGCATATTTATTGATGTCTGAAATTGTCTCTAGTACTTTCATGTTTTGTTTCCATCTTCCCATAGGAAGTAGGCCCGTGTTTGTTTATAGAGAGTTCCTACTGCAGTTTCTGACACCGAGTAGGCACTATGTTCATGTATTTATATTGATGTATCTGTATGTTTTATTAAGATATTTAACTGAGTACCTGTTAAATCAATATTAGTTGTTACATTATTAAGTAGTAATGTATTGTATTTGCTTTGATCATAATATTCTTCATCGTTTATATTAGAATGCTCCTTTACAGTCCACATGCTTCTTCATATATGTGACCATACTTGAGTCTTACAGTGGGTATACAGAAGGGCAAGCACTATTTTTCAGTCTGTGTGTGTGTGTGCTTGCACGTGTGCACATTGCAAAGGGGTATACGTAGTATATGTAGCAGCCAAAAGGCCATGTGGTATGTCTTTGTCAATTCTTCTCTACCTTATTTTTTTGACACAGAGTCTCTCCTTGAACCTGGAGTGCAACATCTAACTAGGATAGCTGACCAGCAAACTCCATCAACCTGCCTAACTCTGCCTCCCCAGTGCTGGAATTATAAGGGAGGCACAGTCCCCAGCTTTGGCACTCTTAATTTTGATTGGCTGGTGAGGGATGTGACAACTTGTTTAACTATTAAGCAGGCCTTTGAATGAGATCAGTACTCCGTATGACTCTACTTCAGGGCACATGAAGTTTCCAAGCAGAAAACAAACACTCCTGTCCACTTTAGGAGCCCCCTGGAGAGTGTAATAAGCGGGGTCCTAGCCAACCTTTGTGGCCACGGTGGAAGCAGACCCACTCAATTCCTCAGGAGCCTGCATTGCCTGTAGTTTTGTGCAGCACTGTTCCTGACTGCTGTCATCGCTGCTGAGGCATCCTCCACTACTGCAGGAGGCACAAATTGCCTCCACTCAGCTGCTGCTCCTGTACACACAGGCTCCCCAGTCCCTGGCCAGTGTTTTGCTTGAAGCTGTAGAGAAGATATGCAAATCATGCCTTTCCCTGAGATTCAGAGCTTGCCTGATGCTCATAGCTGTGGTGAGAGGGTTCAGAACGCACTCACACACCCTCTTCCTTCCCAAGAGTCAACAAGGGCTCTTCCTGCAAAGCTGGAGCATGGCCTATGGCCCAGATGGATCAGTTCTGCAGCCTGAGGAGGGAACGTTCCACGTCCAGAGAACACAGTTCACATACAATGGAGAATAGCAGTCCCCTGAAAGTAGGTAGTCCCCTGGGTGGTTTCTTGTTAGGTTCCAAGGATATGGGGACAGGATCCAGGAATGAACTTCTACAAATCGACCTCTGACTTCCACACATGCCACATAACATCACCTTGGCACACACACACGCACGCGCACACACACACACATGCACACATACACACATGCACACACATATGCATGCCCACATGCACAAATATTTTAAATGGAAGCTTTTGAATAAACACAGAGAGGAGGAGGCCCTGCTTCAGAATCCAGTCCCAAGTAGTGAAGACACATGTAAAATGGGAAGCTGGAATCCTGGCTTGTCCAGACCGGTCTCCATTTCAAATAATCTGCTATTCTCATAAACTTCCACCATTTTCTGAAAACCACATTTCCCAGAATGTTGGATGTGACACAGAAATCCTTTCCATATCATGTGAGTCTCAAATCTGGTCTGTTAAATTGCACAAAATATTAATGGGAATATCCCTAGACTGAAAATCAGTTCTGTTCTTGTATTAGGACTTACTTGGGCCAAGAAATAGATAATATGCAAAGCCAAGCCCTACATCTGAAAGGCTTGCCCCAGACGATTCCAAGCCATCCAGAAGAACCAATACAGCCTCAAGTTCCAGTAAACGAAACTCTCCCAAGAACGATCAAGTTCATAAGAGTCACTATTTCCCCTAACAACTAAAAGTCCACCTAATCCTAGCACAGTGTCCCTTGAGTTATAAAGTCTGGTGACACAAGAGCTGGATGCTAAGCAGGCTATGAAAAGCTGTCGAATCTGTGAGCTCAGGCGCTCTCCTAACTCTAACACTGCTAACAGATTCATCTATAATTTCCTCTGCCTCTGGACCCATACCTCTTACTCTAGCTGTCCCTGAATGCAGGACACCAAAGTGACAAGGTTAAATAGACAGCTGCTTACACAAAAGAAGACATTGTTACTGAAGAACTCAGTTTTACCACTAACTTCACCAATGCCATCTAGAAGATGGCGTTTCCTAACAATTTTTATGGTCCCACCGTCTCCCTTGCCTGGCACAGCTCCAGTGTGACCACAACGGCCTAGTCTTTCGGGTGTCTGCTCCCAGACCCTGTTTACTTTCCTGTGAGGTCTGAGGGTGGCAAGTCCAGAGCAGGAGTCTTGGGCCGGATCTGGGCTCTGCACAAACTTTCTCATGGAGGGACAGCAACCTTACTCTTAGTGGGCTTGGACAGAGGAGTTTGGGGAGATCTCCTAAGTTCAGCCCCTTGACTTCTATCAGGAGCCACAAGGAAGGCTCTGAGTCAGCACTTTGGCACAGAGGGATACATACACACACACACACACACACACACACACACAGAGAGAGAGAGAGGGGGAGAGTGAGAGACAGAGACAGAGAGACACACGCACACGAACGCACGCATGCAGGCAATATGCTCATTATCATCACCTCCTCCCCCACCCCACTCCCCACACGTCACATACAGATATCCCAACATATATACGCACACACACATGCACGCACGCACGCACATACTCACGTGTGCACTTGCTCATCCCCCCCACACACACACACCTCACTCGTTACGTAGAGATAGCCAAAGCTGCGCTTGCCTTCTTAGCCTCTCCTAGACTTGGCTTTCCCAGTGAAAAATGAGCCCTAAAGCCCTAGAGGTTCCTCTGTGATTTACTGAGGACGCTGCTTCCACATGGTTCTCCCGCTGCAGCGAGCCCCAAGAGTCAGAGGGAGGAAGAAGAAGAAAATCATAAATGAATAGTCGGATGGGAAACAGATGTCCAGAGCCTCCCCTGAGAAGGGACTCTCTCCATGAGATTAGGAGTCAGCCTCCTCCAAGGAGTAGTCCCCGGCCCTACTTGCAACTCTGCACCCCCACACTACCCCTAACTCTCACTCGACCTGTGTTCTTCTAGCACCTTGCCACATAGGTATCTACCTGTCTGGCTCTTCTGTTTCTGATTTTAGCAAAATAGTGGAATGCTAGGTACTCTCCCACAGGCATGCTTTAGACAAGTGGCCCGGGTGGTAGAGGAAATAAAGATATAAGTAGCAAAGGACAAGTCTGTCCAAGGACAGAAGTCAGGTGCTTTGACCTATAGCAGCCCAAACCGTTGGGAACATGTGATGGAGGAAAGCCTCTTTCCTTCATCAGGAAGAGACAGGAAGTAAGACTCAGGAAGCACAGTGCACACCTGCAACCCCTGAGGACCTCCTGCCAGCCCAGCTCCTAAAGATTACACTATCCTCTGGAGTGTACACTTGGGGGTCAAGCATTATTAATGATGATCATTGTCAATAATACATGAGCCTTTGTGGTATTCAAAATTTTAACTGTAACAACGTGTTTTCTAAAATGCATTAAAAGCCAGCCATAGTGGCTCACCATGTAATTCCAACACCCAAGAAGCTGAGGCGGGAGGATCACTGAAAGTTTAAGACCAGCCTAGATGACAATAGGGGGTAAGACCCTGTCTCAAAAAATTTTTTAAAAAATAATCAAACAAGTATCTTTTTGCTTAGCATTTATTTGGCAAAGTTTAAGATGCTCTGTGTACTCGAACACAATTTTTTTTATCAAAATTTATAACCACTGTGGTTAGGAAGGAATCACAAACACAGAGTCTTGGGTGCTAAGACAGACATATGAACTACAAGGCACTTCATCTTTTCTACAGTTTCAGATGCCCGAAATGCAACCTTAGACCCCAAGTGGGCCCTCCAACCTCCCTCATCTCTTGCCTCCACACCAACCACTACATCCTACAAGCTCTATTGCTCTGGGATGGAGTGGGCCTCTCTGTTAATTCCTCAACCAATCACCTCTCACATAAACTAATCCCAGCCCATGTTAGGACTCCTACCTTCCCCACACTCCAGAAATCAGCTTCTTTCTGATGGGTACATCTCTTAGTTGGCACTCAATTTTTTAACAAAGTTTCAGCTCATTGTACCATGGAAAAGTCAAATTCCTTAACATCACAGACCTTTCTGTGTTCTGATTCTTATTTGCCTATCCCATCCCAACTCTAGATCTTCTCAGTGCGGAGAAGACATTGTCTTCTAAGAAAATCGCATACTCCGGCTCTGGAGGTGGTGTCCTCCGTCAGGGCCAGTCCCTCTGTGCTGCCCAACAGCACACTCTACTTCTTCAGTAATAGTGTGTGTGTGTGTGTGTGTGTGTGTGTGTGTGTGTGCTGCTGTTGTTGTTGTTGTTGTTTTATTTTTCAGAGACTCTTGTATCCCTGACTGGTCTCAAACTACCCACAATGTATCTGAGAATCACCGTCACTTTCAGGTCCTCTGCCTCTACCTCCCGAGTGTCACCTGGGTTCCAGTTGTGTTACACCGCACCTGACTGGTTGGGTGCCGAGGATCAAACTCTGGACTTGGTATTTCTCAAGCAAACACTCTACCAAATGCCCTCCATCCCCTGAACCTCTACCAAGAGTTCTTATATGGCCTCTTCTGTGACGCTGCTCTTTCTGTCCCTTTCAGTCATTTGAATGCTTCACCTATCACCATGACAACAGGGGAAGGTTTCCTTAGTACCCCTATTTCCTACCTGACCTCTTAAAAGAAGACCAAAAATGAAAGCAGGTGGTAATACCGAAATGTTAGCCTCAGAACTGATAAAACTATTCTATCTAATCATGGGGAGTTTATACTGATGTGGAACCGGACAAGCAAATTTCCTAATGCTGACACAGAATTAGGGTAGCATACTTCTCAGGCTGACTCAGGTCGGCAGCACCATGTCTCCCACTCAGGGCTCTACACCATTGTGTATTCAGAGCATGGACAACAGAAAGGTTGATGAATCCATTTCAGCAGAAATCATCTTTTCCTGCAGTACTTGCTGATAGTATTCCTTAGAGCATAGCCAAGAGGAGGCAGAGAGCAGCTGAGTGTGTCTACTGATGGAACCCTTCTTCTTAAACACAGGAGGAGAGAAAATCACCTCTTCTTTTCCCTATGAACACATCCATACCATCATTTTTGGTTTTGTTATATGGCCTTTCCCTTTATGTTCATGAGAATAAAAGCAACCAACAGGTGAAAATGATGCTTTTTCATTCTGTTTTATCATCTGACCCAAGTATAGTCAAATAGTGTACATGTGTCACAAGGCAGGTATTCAAGCTCTTTACTCAGTGGTGCAGAGTGAACAACCGAGGTCTATTTGCTTGGCAAGGAACTAATACATCAAAAATGGGAGATAAAACAAAAAAGTAAAGACCCAGGGAAAGGAATGCATAGGAACAAACATGCTTGAGCCGGGTGTTGGCACAGGAGCAGACTCTGACCATCCAGGAGGCCTTGGCTACACCATGCTCACACACACAAGAAGGAGACTATTTCTATAGTCCAGGCCAATGGTGTCAGTAGTTTCAGAGACCTGTGCAGCAAGCCCCTGGATAAAGGAACTCTCCATGGAAGGAATACACAATGTGAGGGGAGAGGTGGAATGAGCCCGATGACCCTTTTCTACCTAGAATACTTTGTGAAAATATCAGAAAGTCGGTCAGCCGAAACGGTGACTCTCCCAAGTTTGATGTTTTCCTTATTTCCTTCATGAGTGCAGAAGGATGGTGTATATCAATGTATCAGGGAGCCTCTTGAGGCCTATGAGCTCACTCTTCACAGCCCTAAGACAGTTGTCACTAAGAGCATTCAAACTCATATCAGGATCAGGAGGGACGCTTGGGGCTGCTGTCACTAAGACAACAGAGATCTGGAGTCCATGAGCCTGGACATCAGGGGATCCCAAGCTGCCTCCCTGGATGATGGGGAATTGGTGTCTGGGGAGGCAGCACAATTTTCCCTTCAGAGGCAAGTCGAGAAAATGGAACATTCCCTTTCTCATCTATTATATTTCCATTTTCAGCTTTTATCATAATAGAGGAAAATGAAAGTTACAATATAAAATGATGCCGTTTTTATCCAGAAAAAAAAACCTCGGTTAAACCTAAAGTTCACCAAAAGAGTACTAAATGTATTCCAAATACTGATTTTTAATGACACTTGCATTCCTTTCTACGATATTCTGGTAGCTTGTGTCAGAGCCCGTGTACAGAACTTTTCTCCTAAAACCTTTTTTTCCCCAGAAAAAGACTGTTCCTGCAGAGGAGGCCATAGCTGTTCAGCTCTTCATAGTTCTCGTTTCTGCTTTCATCATCCCTCAGTGGTCCAGAGAAGGAATGTGTCCCACTGAAATAATTTGAAATTGGAGGTAAGAGGCTGTTAGTAGAGCAAATGTGACATCTGAACTTGAGCCGAGGAGCTCATTTGTTGTCTGCTTCTGGAGCAAACAATAGAAATAGACATAGGGCAAAGAGGGGACTGGATACCTATGTACATGACAGAAAACCTACAGGAGGGGTCAGACCAAGCAAGGGGGGGAAGGAGCATTCAAGGTGGTGTCTCAGCATTGGGACTATAATCGATGTAAGAATTATGCTTCTGAGACTGGAGAGTTAATGGGCTCTAGGGAAGAACCTACTACTTCTGACATTTCATAAACCAATGTCACTTCTAGCTGTATTCTGAATACGTATACCCACAGAAAATTTAGCTCTCATCCCTCATCAAAGAAGCTTCCTTTTGTCACGGATACAAACTATTACAGAGATCCATAGCTTTCCAAAATGTCAAAATGGCAATGGGCACCTAACTCCAATTGGGATATCTACTTTAATACAAAATCTACACCAAAGTGCAGAGATCATGATGGAAGTAGGGGTGGGCACAAAGACGGTGAGAGTCAGAGAACCAGTGTAACTCGTTCAAGGTGGGATCTTCTAGACATGACAGGGAAGTGACACCTATGACGGCTCAACAGAGTAGTTGTCGAAACAAGATCTACACCAGCTGGCATGCAAACACGGATGGTCAAAGTTTCACTAGGTTCCTCTGCTAGATGAAGAGCTACAGACTATCAATGACTGCTCAGAGAAGGAGAGTAAGTTTTTTTCTGAGGATAAACCCTCCAAGAAGCTGTTCGTTTCTAAGTGGATAACACTAAATACAAGTACATACAAGCAACACGAAATAGAGTCAGTAAGGTGTGTGTGTGTGTATGCATGTATGTGTATGCGTGTGTGTATGCGTGTGTGTTCATAACAATAGTAATTTAAAAATAAATCATGGCTATGAAAAATACTCGTTAGGGGACAGAATGAATTGGAGCGGAGAGAAGCTGAAATGATTGATATAAATACAATACTCAGGCATGAAATTCTAATAAAAATGAAGTATACTACTGTCTTAGTTACAGTTCCTATTGCTGTGATAAAACATGACCAAAGATACTTGGGGAGTCAAGGGTTTATTTTACCTTATGGCTTATAACTACATCTCTGAGGGAACTCGGCAGGAACCTGGAGGCAGGAACTGAAGCAGAAGCCACGGAGGAGTGGATGTTACTGGCTTGTTTCCCATAGTTTGCTCAGCCTGTTTCCTTAAACAACTCAGGATCACCTACATCAATCACCCAGCACCACCCACTGCTCAGTAAGCTTTGCCCACCCACATCAATGAGTAATCAAGAAAATACCCCACAGGCTTACCCACAACCCAGGCTGAGAGGGCGGGGCAGACTTTCTCAATTGAGGTTCTTTTTTCCTGAATGACTCTAGGCTGGGTCAAGTTGATAGAAAACTAGCTAATACATCTACTGACATAAGAAGTTAGGAAGGGGGCACTAATTTTGGAGCTTATTTTTACAAAAAAACATGCTAAATGCTTATGAAAGGTTCTCAACTTGAGAGGCGATGCCAGCTGTTACAGTCTGAGACCTCCAAAACTAGAGCAAAGCGGTCGCTCCTGTAGAAAAGGTGGAGCAGGGGAGGGGACATCGTTAAGGATGCAGTGTTCTTCTTTAGGAAGCGGAAGACTTAACATTAATTCTCCTCAATATTTTAGTTACCTAAAGTAAATATTACTGTAGAAGGGCCTGGACCAAATGAAGCAGGTTGGAAAGAAGTTAGTTTTCAGTAACATCTGCTCATGTATATGCTGGGTGGAAAAGGAGAACACTTGGGAACAAAATACAGTAAAGAATATTAAAAAGTGTTATGTGCATGAACCTTGACCTAGTAGAGTAGTTAGTTCTGGGAGTTGCCTCAGCTCTGAACACTGTCTTCCCACTCAGGAGAGGAGCCTGGAGGCCTCAGGAGTGGATGTCTTTCTCACAGACACAGCTGTCCGTCCTAGAGTAGGAACTGAGACCTTTCCTATGGGACTTTTAAACTGTCACCCAAAGAGGAAGAGTCATCCCCTTGCTATGCGGCTGCACCCATGATACATGAGCTGTGACTGCCCTGAGGCCACGTAGCCTGTCATTCGTGACAAGAACAACATTGGGAGTTCGCCTGCAAAGGGAAGAAAGAATGTGATGGAC
This sequence comes from Bramus lutescens, assembly GCA_001685075.1. Taxonomy (NCBI): domain Eukaryota; kingdom Metazoa; phylum Chordata; class Mammalia; order Rodentia; family Cricetidae; genus Bramus; species Bramus lutescens. The sequence goes on along the minus strand of LOEQ01002040.1, from coordinate 164,892 downwards.
TCTCAAAGGGAGAAACAAAAAGTAGAAAGGAAGGTTCCAGAGCTTTTCAGTTCGATGGTCTAGAACTTCCACAGACCAGCTGTCTTCTTGAACATTGCAGGAGCCCATCCCTCACCCCTGACGCCTAGAAAAATGCAAACTATTTCTTCCTGTTTGTATCTAAGTAAATCTCCATGTTAATCCCACTTTTATGATTTAGCCTCTGGAGGAAGATGCTTGCCGACATTCAAAGCTGTGTATGTAAAGAAAATATAAAATGGAATTGTGATAAGTAGCCAACAGAACAGATAATGGCTGCCAATGTGAATTCAGTGAAGACAGAACACGGCAGCACTAACGGGCTGCTATTGCTAGCAAATTTTTACTTAATATTTAATCTGTGCTGAGATGGTCTTATGCCTTACTCACTTTCCTGGTTTAACCTTTGTGGAGCCCAGATTATGGGTGTTATAATTTTTTAAGATGATCGTGTAAGGGTTGGGCACAGTGCCTTTCAAATAGCAGGATTTTTTAAAATTCTATCACTATTTTGAATTTATCAACCAGAGCCAAATTTTATCGAAAAAAATTTCAAGAGTGTTACTCAATGGGTGTCGTTTGAGACATTTGATGTTTGGGAAAGTGAGGTAAGCAGAGCACATATATATCCTTTTCTCACTACTATTCTTGACAGAAAACATCAGACAGGCACACCTAGGTCAGCTTTAGGAATTAATAGTTATTTATGATGTGAAAACCTAAGGAAAAGTAATTTTCAACAAATTCTGCATGAGTTATAGTCCAAACTAGATGCAGATAGTCTGTAGGCACAGGCATGCAAACTTGCCTTTCTGTAAATAATAGCACATAGTCACAGATGGTTTCAGCAGTTGCTACCAAGTTGCCCTTCTTGCTAAGGAGAAGCTTGGTGGCTAACTCTGGATGCCCTGCCCCTGGGCTGCTTCTCCAGCCCATGATGATCATTACCAGCCAGGGCTAAGAAGATCAGTTCTCTGACTAAGCCCTTACTACTTGGAGAAGGTTTTAGGCAAGGACCCCAAGCAAGGTTGACCTTTTGGTTCTCATAAGCTGGTGTGCAAATCTGAGTAAATGCAGGCACACTGTAACACTGCCCCAGAACAAAGTGCACAGCCCCTGACTGTGTATCTACTATGTGACTGCTGCAACTCAAAGCTAGAGATGCTCAGTGGTTTAATTTTTCTAGGCTCCATTAGAACGTAAGGCATTCCCCATTTACCCCAAAATTGCTTCAATGGACATTTCTCATTATTTATTATAAAACCTATACTGCCACCAGAGGCCAGATTTCTAAAACATCATAGTTATTGATTCCCTGGGACTTTTTGTTTCTTATTTTTTCCACTTAAGTGGGTTATACAAAGATACTTTTGAGCATGTAAATGAGGTGTTAATGATCCATTGTTCTAAGCAAATGGAAATAATATTTTTCCATCATCACATTAAATATATTTATTTCCTTTTATTACTAAGTGTCATTGATTTTTTTTTTGCTTGCTTGTTTGTTGTTGTTTTTTGTTGGGGGGTTGATGGTGCATTGAATCATGGTAAGTTCATCACTCAGTCTAGCTCACTCTTGGATATACAGGCTATATGCAAAAAATATCCATGGCTTTATGTACTGTAATAAAAGGAGAAAGAGAGAAATGGAAAAAAATAAATGGCACAGTTAGAGAGGCAAGCCATTCTCTGTGAGTTCTAGGCTGGGCTAGTCTACAGTACAAGTTCCAGGACAGCCAAGACAGTATGTTTTTTCTTTCTTTCTTTTTTTCTTATGACAAGAAGCTCAGAGAATTAAAGAATTAGTTGGCTGTAGGGTACCAAGTTACCATTTAAAATTAACTTTATGCTTATATGCTACCTGTGTATAAAAAGCAAAATGATCCAAATTTCTACATATAGTGTTGTCACAAAATATAAAGTTCATAATAATACATATAGCAAAATGCCCTGGAATTCTACACCAAAAAGAGTAAAATATTCCCCATAAAAACTCAAAGAGAAGAATAAATGGTAAGGTAAACCATGCTTGTGGGTAGAAAGACCAAATATTGCAAAAATATTCCACATTCATCTGTAGATCTAATGCAAAGTTCATCGAAAACCCACAAAGTTCTCCTTTCAAAATTCCTACACAATCTAAAGTTAATATAAATCAAAAGGAACACAGCAATTTGTTTCTATTTTAAAAAGAAGCAGTGCAGAGAAAGGCAAGCTCATCCTGTCTAATTGCAAGGCTCACTTGCGGACAATGAGAAAAATGTGCTTTGGGGCAGGTGACAAGTCATTGAGGGGATCATGTAGATAAACTGATTAGAGTAAAACTGAGGTTTCAGAAAGAGGTCCATGTTTCCCAACTGTGACTTGACAAGTATGGTAAAATAGTATTGTGGGGAATCCTTTCCAACAAGTAAGAGTGCAACTATCGGGCATAACTATGTAAAGAGTTAACCTCAGGCAAAATAAAGAACTCAAATTAATCACAGACCTGAATGGAAAAATCTAGCAGTACCAAATTTATGTTAGTAAACTTAGGGCAAGATCTTTGGGCTAGGGAAGATTTTTGACACAGCCCCAAAAACCTGAGGGGAAAAAGAAGTCGAAAAGATCGATTTTTGAAAAGATAACAATGTGAAAATGTAAAGTAGCCTGGTGCAGTTTGCCTGCAGTTCCCATTTGCGATAAGAGGATTGCAATCATAAGGCCACCCTGGGCTAGAATAGTGAAACTGACGTGTGTGTGTGTGTGTGTGTGTGTGTG
>LOEQ01002040.1:127891-162106 GCA_001685075.1 Bramus lutescens | reverse complement strand
GAGAGAGAGAGAGAGAGAGAGAGAGAGAGAGAGAATTCAGTTCAGACAATAAATAACATATTCGAGCTCATATATTTGACCAAAATTATCAAACAAAAACTCAAACAACAACAAATCAACTTTTTTACTTTTTAACTTTTTTATTTATTTTATTTATTTATTTTGTTATACATTTTTCTCTGCTCCCCTCCCTTCCTCTCCCCTCCCCTTCTACTTTTTTATTAAAAATACTTCAAGGACTTTAAAACAAGAGGAAGACAAACATGCGAAGAAAGTAGCGGAAGACTCTGGCCCTGTGTTAGTCGGCCTTGTGTTACTACAGTGAAATTCCTAAAGCATTTAACATGTGAAGAGAAAAGATTTGTTTAGCTCATGGTTGCGTGAGTCCAAGATTAGGCAATCCCACTGCTTAGGTCATCTGGTGAGGCAGTGCCTTCTAGCAGGAGCCTGGGATGGAGCCATTTCTAAGTCAGGAAGCAGAATGGGGTGAAAGGGAACTGGGAAAGGACAGTACTCTTTGATGGCATGCCTGCCTCCAGAGAGCTCTCACAAGCTTAACCTCCCAAGAGTTCCATGGCCTCTTGGGTACCAAGCCTTTAATATGGGGATCTTTTGAGGATGCTCATCCTAACCATAGCAGATAGAAGAAGACAAACAAATCTGCAACCAACTTCCAAAGAAGTGTCAGCTAGCATTAGTCATTAGGGAAATGCAACTTAAACCCACAGGGCTATCTTTTCATCCTCACTAGGGTGTCTAAATGAAAGGTCTTATCAGTGTGGGCAATGAGAAGAGACAACTAGAGGTCTCAAACACTGCTGACCACAAGGCAGCTTAGACGTTCCACAGAAAAGTGCATAAGGCCTCTTAAAAGACAAAAGCCCCCTCCCAATAGTATATAATCTTTTGTGTTTATGACGAAAATATCATATATAGAAATATCCCACAAGCTAGCCAAATGATGCCCTTTGAAAGAGTCGCTGTCGTCAAAAACAAGAAAATCAGCTGGTTCCACAGGCAAAAGTGCTTGCACCAAGCCTGGCAGCTTAAATTCGATGCCCAAGATCCGCATGATAGAAGGAGAGAACCAACTGCTCCAAGTTGTCCTTTGAGCCCTATTCACTCACTGTGGCACACACACACATGCACACATGTGCGCACACATACACACATGCACGCACGCACACACACTCTCTCTTTCTCTCTCTCTCACACACACAAATAAATCTGTAAGAACTTAAGTAGAGAAAACCTAAGCAATCATCACAGCTACAAGAAGCTAGAAAAGCAGGCGTGACCTAGATGACCTAGCTAGGAACCCAAAACAAAAAGGAAGTTGAGTAAAAATGCAGCGTGAGCAAAATATCTGAGGTCCTAAGAATGCATCAGTACTGGCTCATTAATTGTAAAATGCTTCCTAAGATACTAATGACTGCTTTAGAAGGAGAAACATGTGTGGGCTATCAGTACTATCTTTCAGCTTTTCTCTAAAATTTAAAAGTATTCCAAAAAATAAAAATATACAATGTGAAAACATAAGCTGAACATCCTTCTCCCTCACTTCCTAGGCATTTTATTCCTATGTGTTAAGTCAAAGGGAAACAAACACACAGGTTTATAAAGGCATTTTTGTGAATGTTGAAAGTAGCCTTCATTTGTAATGAAAAATAATATTGGAGCAAATTAGAAATAACTCACAAAACTTATGGATTTAAAAATTGTGGTATGACTTAGTAAAGAAGAAAAGATGGCTTGCTGCTCATGCCTGAGGATCTGAATTCAAATCCCCAGGACACAAATCAAAAACTCCATTGTAATCCAAGTGCTATTGGGGGCTGGAGGCAAGATGATCACTGAAGCTTGCTGCCTGCCAGCCTAGCTCCAGGCTCAAAGGAGTAAGGTAAAGGGGTAGAACAGGAAAGTCAGTGTCCCCCTCTGGACTCTGCACACTTGTGCATAAGTGCACATACACGCATATACACATGCACATAAACCACACTCATGCTTACATAAAATAAACAAACATATAAATAATTGATATGTAGCCACACAATGGAATACGTCTTATTAATTAAAAGGGCAGATTGTAGATAAGATAGCAAGTGTAGTTCTAACACAAGTGATCTCAAAGCATTACTCGAAGGGAAACTGTCCAAACAGAAAACTATGATGTGAACAATTAATTTATGCAATTCAATAGAGCCAAAGCATTCAAAGAGATCCCGCCATCAGAAGTTGCTGATGACAGGTGATGGGGGAATCTGGGGCATGGGGTAGGAAGTGGCTAATTACATAGGGTTTGAGCAAACTGTGGGTTGTGGATGTATTCCTTAGCTTTAGTATAGTGCACATATAATATATTGTTTCACAGTGTACATTGTGTCAGACCCTATCAAAGGGTAATTGCAATTTGTACCATTTATTGTATGTTAATTATACTTCAGTGCAGTGCTTTGGTTTTTATTTAAAAGCAGCAAAGAAGGAGGTCGTTAGCTGTAAAAATGGCATAGAGACGGGTGCTTGCTTGCATGACAGCGACTTTGTTTCTTACTCTTCAGATGTCACCAGTAAGTCTAGACCAGTGGAAGACAAAGTGAAATTCAGAATTAAGTAGGATTGTTTAGAAACCATTTTCTAAACAAGGTGGGGAAAATCGTGCTCTCCGATGTAAAGCAAGGATCAGCTAAGATCCACTGTCTGTAAACTGTTTACTTTGAGAAACTACTTTTTCCTTGTAGTGGTTATGGGTTTCCTGGCCATTCACATTCTAATTCCACGACCTCAAAATTCATGAAAATAGGGCTGTATTTGGTTGCTGCTGGAAATAGAGACATTTGTGGCCCAGGAGTGATTCAGGCTCATGGTCTTGATCTTGTTAGCATGAGACAGCAATCATTTGAGCTTGCCGCCACTGGAAACATGACAAAGGAACTGTACCGAGGTTCCAGATAAGGTATGCTCGGTTACACACATGTGAAATGTATAATTGGACCAACTCTTATGAACGTATAGGCCAACCCATCACTGCCATCAAAGCAAACATCTAATCCACAGCAAAAGCTTCCTCGGGCCCCTTCATCACCCTTATCTCCTTCGTGGTCTTTTAAATTTTTATTTATTATTATTGTGTTGTTACCATGGGAGGGTGGAAGGAACCCTTGCTATGACAGAAATGTGGGGGTCAGAGGACAGCATTGGGGAGTCATTGCTCTCCTGCCACCTGTACATGGGTTCAAGGGATTGAACTCGGGTTGTCAGGCTCATCCTGCAAGCGTTTTACCCACTAAGCCATCTTGCTGTTGAGGCTTTACATTTAAGCAATGTAATATAACTCACTTCGATTTGATGAGTTGAAATCGTTTGGGTTTAATGTACTCCTGTATAAGCTGGTCTCTAAATGTCTTCTATTTGTTCCATCTGTTATTTGCTCCCCATCCTGTCCCTTTGTGTTTTCTTTTTAATCACAGATTTCATAAAACCATCCCACTTGCACATGTTGTCGAATCCCGCATTAGCCTGCGTCTGGCCCTGGCCCTTGAACTTTGTACCGCTGCTACCATACACTTTATTCTGCCTGTGTAATCAGCCGACCGTACCTGCTCTCCTGTTTGCTCTAAGCGCTCAGTTGTCTTTTAAGAGGATTTAAATAAAAAGAAAACTGTTTATTTCCACAATCACTGTTTCCAAGGCTCTTAATTACATCATGCACATCCTTATTTTCCTCTGCCGTCATTCTTTGGCTAAAGGGCGGCCTTTACCATTTCCTATTGTGCTTGTCTGCCAACACTGAGATCGTCCAATAAATGCCACTCGAAGGAACCCTTTCTTTGAAAGATATTTTCACGAGATATGGAACACCAGATTGAATTTTTGTCATTATTGCTGTACCTTGTTTTCCTGGTGGCTTGTTTCTGGGGAGAAGCCCTCTGTATAGGATTACCTTCTTCTCTGGCTGTGTGTTTGCTCATGTATGTGTGCCACCATGCATATGTGGACTTCAGAGTTTTACCTTGTGAGGTTGGTTTTCTCCACTCTTACGTGGATCCTGAGGATCAGACTTAGGCGGTCAGGCTTATACAGCAAGTGCCTTTACCCTCTGAGTCAATGGTTCTCAATCCTCCTAGAGCTGTGACCCATTAATACAGTTCTTCATGCTGTGGTGACTCCCAACCCTAAAATTCTTTTCATTGCTACTTCATAACTGTAATGAGTGGTGTCTCCGTTCCTAAGACCATAGGACACATGTGTTTTCCCGATGGTCATGACCCACAGGGTTAGAACTGCTGCAATCTAAGCCATCTCATTGGTCCCTCAAGATTTTTTTATATCACATTTATTTATTCTAGGGAGTGGGAGGCAGCATACGAGTGCTCCCAAGTGTGTGTGGTATCAGAGGGCAGCATGTAGCAGCTTTTTCTTTCCTTCTACCACGTGAGCCCTGGGACTCAAACACAACTTACTTGTCTTGAAAGCAAACACCCTAGTCCACTGAGCCATCTTGCTGGCCTCCCTCTGGCTACTTGTGAGAGCTGGGTTTCCGTTTTGGTTCTGAGAACTTTGATTTCAGGGCTTCTTGATATAATTATTTCACGTTCCTCATGCTCTCGATTTATTGCATCTGGGGGTTGACAATTCTAAACAAATTTGGAATAATTGCAGCCATTAGCAATTCTTCAGATGTTTTTCAGCCACCTCCCCACTATTTCCCAAATGTTAATTTCAGTGTTCTCCAGACACTTCAAAACTTGTCCCGCAGACCCAAGACCCCATGTTTCTTGTCTTGCTTTGCAGGCCCTCTTCTCTACGCGCGTTATCCGGGGCAGTTTCTGCTGCTACATCCTCAAATCCACTCAGTTTTTCCAGTGCAGAGCCTGTCATCAATCTGACCTAGTGCTTTTCATCTCGTAGACAACAGCTCTCTCCTCTCATCTGGAGTTTTTGCTTAGATTCTTTATGCTCCTCACACATGCAGTCTTTCCCTGGCTCCTTAACCACGCGACGTTACTGTTTCAACACCTTTATTGCTAATGCTTCATCTGAGGGGCATTTCTCAGAAACTTTTGGGCAACTGATTTTTTTTTCTCCACTGTGGCTCACATTTTCCAGATTCTCTATATGCCTGGTAATTCTTTATTAGATGTCACACAATGTAGACTTTCTGGATATTTTTACAATCCTAAAAATATACTTGAAATTACTCAGGAATAGTGTGACTTTTCTGGATCCTGCTTTAAAGCTAATAAAGCAGGAATTGAACAACACTGGTTGGGGGCTAATTTGACTCCATTGCTGAGGCAGAACCTTTTCCACCCTTTCTCCAGTGGTGTGTGACTTATGCAGTTCACGCACGGGAAAAACTAACCTTTGAGGACAGCACTCACAATACTGCCAGACTGTAGGAGCTGGATATGGGGACTTTCTGGAGTGTACCTTAAACAAACCCATTTGTCAAAACACATCAAGCTGGTGAACTTGTTTCTTTTAGGTTTTTTGATGGTAGAGAGATCTTCTCTTGGTAGACAGCATGGGGAAAGCAAAGCCTCACCTTTTTGCTGGCAAGCAAGGTGGAGACCACGGCCCCACAATTTCCTTTGGAAGTCTAGCCCAGTGGCCTAGAGATTCCCCTCAAGGAACCACCACTTGGAGGTTTTACCATCTCCCAGTAGTGCACTATGGGAATGTGGACTTTTGAGACATACCTATGATCCAAATTGCAGTGACTCTTTTCTTAATCGCATATGTATTTAATGAAACTACTTTGGGGTGTTTTACCTTGTAGAGTGAATGCAAGAGACAGGACTAATAGTCCATGATCCAGACCCTTTAAAAGGTAACTTTATTACATTATCCTGTTTGGGCAACATATCTACTCTGTGAAGTTAAGATTTACCTCCTCATTTGCAAGATGAAAATGGCAGGCACTATGTGCCCAAACTTGCCTAGGTTGGTCTTAGGTCTGCAGCCTTCTGAAGTCATTTTCTTGATCTTAAAATCACCCAAGACTGGAGTTTTTTAAACTTGGAAGGTGAAGAACGCTTGTCAGGATGCAGAGACACTGGTATTATTGAAATGGATACTGGACTCTTTGAACGGCAGAGCAAATGGTCTTAATGCCCATGCCCCACACCACACAGAATTCATCTGAGCCTCAGGGAAGTCTTATATGAGACAAGAAACGTGGCTCAGATCAAATGAAAAGACCCTGCGTGGCGACTGTAGGGAGGGGAAGGAATGTGCTGCTGCTTGCTTATGCCCTGGAGGTAGGTTGTGAAAAACAAGGGCTAATTTGTCCTCAAACAGGGGAACAACCTGGGAGGCCAGGTCAAGGCTGTCAAGTTACAGAATGGAGCTAGCGTCTGTCTTCCCTCTATCAGCTCCTCCAGTTCCGGAAAGCCTGACTCACAGGTTTGTCACCTGTCTGGTATAGATGGTGGAGAACGCAGCAGTGAGGTCATGCAGAGAGCAACGGGCCAGAACTGTTTCCCTGAACTGCATTCAGATCATGTCCTCTAGCCGCAACACTTCACGGGCGCCTTTGCTGGAGGCTGCTTCTGTGAGGACAAATCATCTCTAAGCCCCACAGCACGCTCCTCAAGCAGCCTCAGCCCTGCTTGCCTTCTCTTGCCTCACCCAGTGGAGAACAGAGAACCGAAAGTGAAACATTCTTTATCCTGTTCCTTGGAAAGTTTCTCTGGAGCCCAAAGGGCAAGCCCAGGGCCACCTAAAGGGGAGGATGGCACTAAGATTAAGGCTTCCATCTAAGGTTCTGTTTAAAATGAAGGGTTGGGTGAGTAAATTTCCACCCCACCCTACCCTAACTTAGCTTCCCCCACCCCTCTGTGTGCAAGCTGGTCCTCTCAGTGAGTGTTTGACTTTCATCAGCTAACATAAATCTTTGCTTGGGCAACAAGGCGCACAAGAGGTGGTGGGAATGGAGGTTATGTTTCTTGGGCTTAGATGGTGTCATCATCCTCAACTTGTATGTTGTATGTAGAGTGAAAGGCAGGGAAAGGAAGCGGAAGAAATCGCATCTACTCTTGCTTGACCCCAACCCTATACAGATAATGCTTTTTCTTTTTAAGAAGAAAGGGAGGGGGGAGGGAAAGAGGAGAGAAGGGGGGAGTAGAGGGGAAAGGAGAGTGAAAGGGGAGAGAGGAAAAGAGAAGAGAAAGAAAGAGCAAGTGGAAGGGGAGAAGAGAAGGGAAGGAGGGGAAGGGAAGGCTGCCTGACTGGGCTCTGAACTGAAACCAGGGTGTAACCATTCATTGCAAACGTGTTAGGAAGTCTCCAGTCTCAATATTTTTTTTGCATGTGTGCACACACATGCACTGCCCTCCCCCATACACACACAAACATCAGCTTTCATTGTAGGGTAGGGCCAAGAACAGCCTATCAATGCCGTGAATCAGCTCAGGCTCCCATTGCTCAGCCTCAGAGTCATAGCTGGGTTTTGTCGGAAATGCCCTCTCATCACAAGCACATGATATTTCCCAGAATCTCCACAGAGGCCTCTCATCCTCCTTGACAGGCCTGTGAGTTTGTGTGTCATTGTCCTGTTGGGGAAGCTGAGGCCCACAGAAGTTAGACACCTCTCAAAAGCCACCTATTAAACTGAGTGTGTAAATTCTACTTGAGCAGAAGAGTAAGAATTGAGCTCTGATCTCTTCATGGTTGAAGGTGGTGGGCTGTTCCCAGCACAGCCAGATATCTTCAGGGTCACCAACAAATATTCAAATATTTTTTTCACAACAATTGTAATTGCTTTCCATTGCTATGGCAAAATAGTTTGGAAAAACAGTGTGTGGGAGGTAAGACTGATTTGGTCTTATGGTTTCTGAGCTCTCAGCCTGCCAGGGTGGGTGAGCATGACAGAAGAGACCAGCAACTAGTAGAGAGGGAAGGAGAGAAAATGTGTGTGTGTGTGGGGGGGTATGCTCCTGTGCTCTAAGCTTCCTTCTTTATCCCCTTTTATCCCACTAGGAACCTCTGGCCTATGGGATGGTAACAACCACATTGAGAGTGATCTGACCCCCTCCCCCACAGCCCACCATCCTTGGCAGATTCACCAAGAGCTGTGCTTATTAATCTTCTAGACATCTGTCAACTCAGTCAGGTTAGCAATCAAGATTGATCACTTCAACGGTTATCTTCAGATGTCTCTGACAATAGTTTTTCTTTGGCAAATCTCTTTAAGAGTCATCTCTAATGCACATATATTACTATTTATTTATCATTTACATGTACCAATCAATGACAGACAGCATTACCAACACACACACACACACACAAGCATGCATGCTAAAGCATCAATCATCAGTAATGACAATGGGTATAGTGATGATTTGAATAAGAATGGCCCCCAGAGGCTCATATATTTGAATGTTTGACCATCAGGGAGTGACACTATTTTAGAAGGATTAGGAGGTGTGGCCTCATTCGAAGAAGCCTGTCTCTTTGGGGCTTTGAAAGCCCAATTCAGGGTCTTACTCTTCCCAGTGCCTGAAGATCTGGATGTAGAACTCTCAGTCACTTCTCCAGCAGCAATGCCTGCCTGTGTGCTACCATGCTCCCTGCCAATGATGATAATGGGTTAAGCCTCTGAAATGTAAGCAAGTTCCAATTAAATGTTTACCTTTATAAGAGTTGCTGCGGTCAGGTATCTCTTCACAACAATAAAACACTGACTGAGGCAACCACGAGTCACATACAGGAAAGCTCTGACAATTTGGAAAAGTTTGGGGCTAAATCTTGTCAATGCAATTAAGTCATTGGTAATTTACTTACAATACACTAATGACAATTTGTTTCAGGAGCAGAAAAGCATTAGAACTTTTTCCTCATCTTGTTGTGTTTGAATTGTATGCAGTGTCTACAATGCCTGTTTTCATGGCTGAGACATGTAAGCCATGCATCCATTTCCTGAAGATTATCTGGGTAAAGTTATCTCATCTGGCTTGTAAATTTACTCGTTGTACCTATAGAAACCTAAGGACACCGTAACATGCTGAAAAGAGAAACAAGGGCACCAGTGTAGGCCCCCACCCACACACTCAAGATTCCAACTGTCTCTCAGGATACTTTGTATATATGCAAATGACCCAGAAAGCCAGACTAAGGGAGAGGTGATAGGTATTTTCAATATAAGTAAAGAAAGGGTCTTTTCTAGTGTTACTTTAAAAAGAATTCAAAAAGAGTTTCTACTGTTTTCCTCCATGATGGTTGGAGTGAGCACATTCCACTTTGGTGATCCCTGCCCTGCAGAAGGGCTGTGTTACTCCCCAAAGAGGTCCTGTTTGGACACAGACTACCATGGGTAAGATGAGAAGAGCAGGCCAGCAAAGATGTGGGGGACAGGGGGCAGGCAGGTGGGCAGGCAGGTGAAGAGAACAGGACAGTACCCACCTGTTCCCCCAACCCATCCCCTACCCCTGCTGCTGCAGCTTCTGTTGCCCCTATCACCCAGGAGATCACACTGTGCTCTTAGTCCTGGGCAAGAAGCAAGACTTGACAGATCCAGACCGCGCCATGAAGGACTGTGCCGTCTCTCTAGGTCCCCAGCCTGGGTCTTGGAGCTTTAATCCTTTTGAGTCCTGGTCTTTCTGAGGCCGCCCTCCTAAATTCAAAAGTACCAGGATAATGAAAACACTCCCCAGAGCACAGTGAGCCCTTACGGCTTGCTTGTTTTCCAAGATGTAAAAGAAAGGCACTTCAGCCCTTCCGCAGATAAAAATAACTTGCCATTGATTTTGAAATCCCTTTCGCTTGTCTCCCACAGCCCAATGCCATACAATGGTACTTTATGTGTGAGCCTTCTAAGTGAGCCAGCTGCCCCCTTCCCTCTGCCTGCCAACAGCAGGAGGCCAGCAGAGACCTTGGAGCCCTGTGCCATAGTGGGAGAGCACCTTGGGCTGCCCAACGCTGCTGTTGGACATAATTCAGAAGGCCTGGCTGGGCGAGGGAGCCTCAAGAAGAAAACAGAGGAGAGAGTAGCGGAGATTAGTGGAAAATGCTGAGTCCCAGAGTTGGCAGCCTCGGTGTTGGGAGCTGCTCTGCCCACCTGCAGCTGTGGTGACCTGCTGAAGGTGTGGGTGCCTGTGGCCATGCCCAAGGGCTGGAAGGAGGAGGTCAGCACCTCCTCTCTCTATAGGGAGCCCTTCTAGAGTCCACATCCCATGGGTTCAGGGAAAGCATGGCTCCCCAAAGGGAGTAAAGGCTTCTCAGGCAGAGCTTCTGATACACTGACCCACTTCCTTGTAGATAGCTCCCATTCCACGACCAGAGCCAACACAAACCAGCTGGCAACCACCACATCACGCCCTGGAGGTCATTATCGTTATTCGTGTTTCAGAAATGAAGAAATGGAGGCACAGAGAACATAAGGAGAACATAGCTGCTATGTTGTCACGCAGCTCACAAAAGGCATGGCCTGAAGTTAAAACCAAGCAGTCCACCTTCAGAGTACCTAACCTTCAATCTGACTGTCTCCCCCAACACACACTTCTCAAGTTCTCTCTAGATGTGCAAGGTGTAAGACACAAGGAGAGAAAAGGCAAGACGGAGAATAAATGGAACAGATTCAAGAGACAAGAGAAATGAGCAGGGATGAGGATATCATGGAGTCTCTAAAAGCAGGAGGCTGTTAGCCCAGAGGAAGGGCTGTGAGAGTTAAGTACAAAGACAACACATGCTCAGTTTTGGCGGGAACTCAAGGACACATGACCTGGTCTCAGCACTGGCCAGAGAGCCCAGTAGGATTCTGGGAAAGTGCTTGAGTTCACTTGCCAAGCACAGCCGGGCAGCTCTCTGTGTGGCTGGAGGAGCAGAAAAGCTGAGGAGTGACTACCGACCTTCTCCTGTTCTTCCAATGACGGCCTGGGTGGAGGAGGCATCAGGCTTAGTCAGGGTGGTAGTGCCCTTAGGAGAAGAAACAGCCCTCTATAAGAGGAGAAAAGAAGAGAAATGGTTTCCTGCTGGGTGCACTTGAATAAGTTCCCCACCTTTCTTAAATCCACGGGATGACTTTGGAACCAGCTCTTCGGCCAGTCACCAGTAAGCAATATGACTAAAGTCTCCTAAACTTTTAGCTCCCAATTTCTATGGATTGGTCTTTACCCCTAATGTTCTTTCCAGATCTTAAATCCTTATCCTGATGATACTGGGAACCAAGTGGGGGGCTGACACTGCCATCTTTACATGCTTCTCCTGGCCAGAGTTTTACCACAGTGCTCACCACCTCCATACCAACCCATTGCCACCACCTCAGTAGCTTTCTGGTGTGCCCACCTCCCTCCTCCAGCCTGTCCCCTCTGACCTGCCATTTAGAGTCAAAGTGACTTTTCTAAGCACAAAACAGGACTGTGGCTAAGGCAGCAGAAAGAGTTAAGACTGTCGTGTGCATCACCAGGCACATCCTGTGGGATCAGCACCTGCCCATCTCTTCTGAGCTCAAATCTCTGCCTGCACAGCGTCTGCTCTGTCTTCCAACTTCGGGTTCTCTCCCAGGTTGTCTGTTTCCTCACTCGTTCACAGTCTTCTACTCCCACCTACCTGGGTCCTTCTTCACCCATGCAGGCTTTAGGTTCCTCTTCTTGGTGTCAAATTGCAATGTCAATCTCGTTGGAGAGAAAGTCTTCCTTTGTGTCTAACCTTTAATTTACAAAAAGCACACTAAATGATTAAGCCATGTTTACTTTCTTCTTATGGCCTACCAAGCACAAGCCAATGTCAGCCACATAGCAGATGATCAGTAAGTGTTGATTGTAGGAATACATTACAGTGTTATTACAAAGGATGGCTTTGAGCTGCAACATCTGACAGCCGCATGAACGGAGATCTCAGAGGCCCCACAATTTTACTTTCTGAACACTGAGATCTAAAAGGATTTCCCTCCACCCAAGGTCCACCTCTCTCAGTTTCTCATTCCTTAGGCAAACCTCAGCATTTAGCAGAGTATTGAATCCATCAAAACTAATACAAATAATTATCAAGACTAAGTCCTCTAAGGATGAGTGTAAGCCAGGATGCATTCATTACCTGGAAATTGGATCAGAGTCAATCAAGTGTGAGAACAGGGACGTGGGAAAAATTGGGTTTGCATTCTAGTACAGTCCTGTCACTAATGGGGTGATTGTTGGGAGGACACAAGTCATGTGCCCTCTCTGCACTCTCAAATTCTGTGTCTTATGGAAGAGATTATATAATGTCAGCTTAAGGTCATTTGCTCCTCAACCAAGCATTGCTCTGTGTCTAACGAGGGTTTCATGATCCACATGTACCCAGGAATTACTATGAAGGTTTCCCATTACAAGAATAATTAGTTTAAAACATTCCAAGATTCAAGAGGATTTTTTTTGTAATTTATTTTTTCTTTTGTAACTTGATTGACCGTGGGCTTTGTAGAGAAAAATGTTGTGATAAAATGTCAGAAGACTGGACACACCTACATGGCTTAGCCATTGTTGAGCTTTCCAAGGAGACCTGGCAAGAACTATGGAAGAGAAGGAGCTGCAAGAAGCAGCCACCCAGGATGATGCATGGGCACGGGATGATCCCAGAGTTCCTGAATTGTATGGTTGCACTTTGGATTTAATTTCGTCCTTGTTGGCTAGGCTTCCGGCTTTGGGTCATCACTTACAGCAACAAAGGGACGACTATTTGGAATTTGCAGTCAGAGTTCTGATGTGGGATTTCAAGGAGCTACACACACTGGTTCCTAGAGCAAAGAACATGTACCACCATTATCAAGTGGCACACTTGAATTTTCCGGTGCTCTATGATTTAAAACAATAAGACAAACAAACAAATCTACTTTAAATTCCTTGGCGCCAGGCCACAGATATCCATCAGTGTCTTGAAAACTTGGCTATAATGCAGATACCTGCATAAATATCTATTACTCCAAGCAGCAGTCATTGTCTATCATCTTATCTATCTAAGATGCATCTATATTAGTATTTAAAATATATACAAATGTGGCTATATGTCCCCCACTAAAGGACCCTCTTTATTTGTGTATTATGCACTATATTTATGAATCTTCTATTCCCCTTAAGTCAGAAAAGTTAGAACAAGACTGATCTAAATGACAGCTTGGAAGAGAGACGGGCTCTCACCTCAGTCATTGCTAGGAATTGGTTTGGGGTTGGACTGTATTTTCCTTTATTCCTCCCTTCCTCTCTTTCCATTGACAGACCAAGCTACATCCCTAGCTCTGTGTTGAATTTGCTGTCTCGGAGACCTGTGAAGCCAGCCACCATTTCTTATGAACACTGCACAATTCCCACTAAAGTATATAGAATGTCCCTAGTACCATAGTACCAGCCCTCCTCCATAGTGTGGAGGAGTCTTGCCTCAACAAGTCAGTCTCAGAGGAAGCCAATAGTTAGCATCGGTGTTGTGGGCCTCTGAAGTCTGATGCCACTTCAAGTGTCTCTGCTTTCTTGTCATTTCCAGATACACCTTGGGAAAAGGACCTACAGAGCCAGCTGTGGTTCCACATTTGCCTATACAAAGCTTACAGCAGCCTGCCATGGCTCAGATCCAATGGCTCAAGCTGACAGTGTCGAGAAAGAGATACCAAAGAGACACTGGACATCTCTTGACCTTAGTAATTACCACAAGTGGCTGCTGAAAATTTCCTTGCCTCTCTCTGCCGTATCACAGGGAGTGACCAGAGCCAACCCAGCATCAAAGTTCAATACAGAGATGGGGCTGAGAGCATCAGAGCCTGAACGACAGCGATGAGAGATTAGAGACAGGTCCGCAAACTCCCTGCAGGCTTTGGGAACTGGGAAGCATGTCACAAGACCTGGCCATTGCAGATTTCCTCTTGTTGCTGTGGGCAGTTGGTCACTGCTATCATTACTTTGGACGTCAGCACACAGAGATACGCCAGGCCATTGAAAAGAGTGCCCTTCCCAGGACAGATGTATTTGCCAGGAAAATGGAAACAAAGGAGGGGACTGGGACATGAAGTAAAACAGGAAATGGCATTGACCCAAAGTCAGAGGCCAGGTCCACTTTATCCCGTCCTGGGTTCTGAGCTCTCAATTAATGGGTGTGACTCCCAATTTAACCTTGTGGTTTTTCACCAGTTGAACCGAAAGTGCTGTAATTAGACCCCTAGAGTGACTGTCTCATTACAACAGGCACCAAGAAAGTATTTTCATCCTGTTATTCATTGCTCTTAGGACCATGTGGGTTCTGATAACATGGAGGGATCCCTTCGGGTGGTAAGCAACCAACAGCAAGCTCAGCCAAAACGGGACAGGCACAAAAACTAGGGCTGGTCCTGGGGCCGGTTTCCAGGTGAGTCAAGGATTCCTCTTATTCTGTAACAGAGCAGAGGCTCTGTGCAAGCAGACCACATCCAAAACCACCTCCCAGGTAGACTCTGAAGAAAGGGAGAGGTCAGGGAGGATTCTGAAGGCTGAAAAGCATCCTGGCTGAAAAGAGACTTTGTCCCCTTCCGTGGTTAGAGGATGGACTGTGCTTCTTGGTAGCAGAACTATGGCTCCCACAGATGGCGAGCTGTCACCCTATGTCCTCAAGGAAGTCTTTCAAGTTCCATGGCAACCACATGGCATAATGGCAAGAACAAGGGCTTAGAAGTCAGGTGGCTCTCGGAGTACCCTGATGGCCTTTTGTACTCTCTTCCTCTAGAGTTTCTTGAATTCAATAAGCTTCGTGTCAGATAAATACCAACTGAGGATAGATATCTACATAGAAGTCATAAACTCACATTCTTCCGGGAAGAGGCAAGCATGTAGATGCAGGGTGCTTGCCTACTGGGGATGAAATAGGAGAGGCGCATTCATCCAAAGGTAATAGCTTATTCAGTGCCCATGAAGAGCTCTCATCTACGTCAGGAGGATTACGCACTTGGGCTGTGCAATGGATCCCACGCTTTGAAAAACAAATGGACCATCTCAGTCATGGGATATTGTGTGTCACCACTAGTTCATATAATCGCCCTTATTTTGCTTAAAGCATCAATCACAATCTCTTTTTAAGTTAAAACAGTTACACTTCAGTCTTCTGGAAAACTCTTACTATGGTTTGGATATAGTTTGAACCTGTCATACAAAAAGACTCATGGTCTAAAGGTTTAATCCTCCGTGTGGTGGTAGAACCTTTAAGAGATGGAGTCTAGTGGAGAGTGGTTAGGTCTGGAGGGCACAGGCCTTAGAAGAGATTCATGCTGGTCTTGAAGAATTAGTTAGCTCTCATGAGAATTATTATGAAAATAGTAAACCTGGCCCTGATTCCCTGTGACTTCCCATCCCATCAGGTAAGGTCTCTCTGTCCACACCCTCCCAACATGATGGCACCCACTATCAGGTTCTCACTAGAGGTCAAATACATAAGGCCACTAATCTTGGACTTTGCTTTCCAAAACTATGATTTAAAGAAAGCTCTTTTCTCTACTACTTACCTCACTTATTCTGTTACAGCTACAGAAAACAGACTAATGGGTACCAGTTGATCAACTCAGGAATCATGGTCAGAGCTTTGTTTTGGTAATTTACTATAGTGTCGTGATAATAAGGATTCAAAACACTTGGCACATCTTATCTGCCACCCTCTGAAAGCATGTCAAATCTGTGTATCACAACCTTGGCACATTTTACCTGCTACCCTCTGAAGGCATGTCAAATCTGTGTATCACAACCTTGGCACATGTTACCTGCTACCCTCTGAAGGCATGTCAAATCTGTGTACCACCTCCTTTCAAATGACTCCTACTTCTCCATTTCCTTCCACTTTACCTGGTCCCATCCCACCCAATCCTGTAATGGCTNGCTGCCATTTCCTTCCACAATGGCTTCAGTACAGAGTCTCAGTAGTGTCATTAAGAGAACACCAAAGTCCAATTGCCTGAGAATTCCCCATTGGAAAGGTGACTTCTAGCTGTAGAAAGACTAAGCTGACTTCGTGTGTGCCTTATATTGTTCACTGCGGTCGGCATGTAGACAGATACTCTGAGAAATAATGTCAACTTGGAACACTTTTTGCCCAAAGCCTTGACTGAAGCTGGAATCTGTTCTCTGTGAACTGTTTATTCAGGGACAGAAGATCTCAGATGTGGCTTCAGGTTGGCTTGGGAGTAGTGCCTTTGCCCAGGTTTGCAGCTGAAAAGCACAAAATTTGAGGACCCTAACCCCCACCCCACCCCAAAATCAATCTGTCCATTAGTGGTGGTAGCTTTACCAGGCTTCCAAAACCAAAGCCAATCTCCAGGCCAGCTGGGCTCCCTGACCACTAGACCACACAGTCCGTGTTTTTAACATGTGCTCAGCAAACCTCAAGTTCCAGGCCCGAAGAAACAGATTTTCCAAAAACAGAGTTCTCTTTGTGAACCATTCAGCAAAAATTCTCTTTCCAGCTGTGAGTTTGGATTCATGTTGCAAACGCTGGTGTTAATTAAAAGCATCCATCTCTTCTACAGTTTCAACAAGAAAGAGCAGCATGGAGAATGCGGCCCTACGCATTCCCCTCCCCAAACACTTGGACGTACATATTCTCATACTACAGGTTGGAGGGGTTTTAAGAGACATTATCGTTCTTGATTCCCAGCCCCAGTAGAAGGGTTAGGGGCAAAGAGATGGATATGATAATTCCAAACTGCGAAAGAACACAGCTATAATCAGAAGGAACCAAAACACTTTTGTCTGCCTATATTGATATCAGGAACTGCCTCTAGCTAGACTCCAATGGCTACCTATTGAATCATTAAATTTTTTCTTTACACGGTTCTTAGTCCTTCAGACATGAACAAATGAGGTTTGACATAGCACAGTGCAGCCACAAAAAGAGGAAATAACCAATAAAGGTAATCACTGGGACACTAAGGCCATGCCTCCATATCTCTAACCTTTCATTAGTCAATCTTTATCTAAAATGATCCCAAGCTGCAGGATCTGAGGAACTAAACCGTATTTCTTCTCTGCTTTTCTCTGGTTGATTAATGTCTCCTAATTTTCCCGTGATGTAGACAGGAAAGAATAAAGCCAGAGCCACCTCGTTATGAATGAATTTCTTTGTTTCTTTAATTTCACACAGTTTAAAATACAATATGAAATCAGGCTACAGTATATAAAAAACTTTCCAGCAAAATGATGTGCCAGCATCAGCTACTAAAAGAAACAAACAAAAAACTCCCCCATAAGAATTTTATTTGCATTTGTTTAAAAAGAAACATATAAGACACTCACATCGCTACATCTCTAAGCTACCTCAGTTCTGATTGTTAAAAAGCACCTGCTTTTCCTTTTTTAAATCTTGCTTTTAAATTTCAGCATTTAAAAAATATAAATTATATGAAAATACAAGTTGGAAAATAGTCAAACACAATATAACATCTTTTTACCCCAATAGTTCTCAGCTTTAAAAAAAAGTATTCTTAAAAAAATTCAATAACTGAGGCAGTATTCCTGATAGAGATAACTTCATTTTATCATATATACTTCATATATGTATTTGTATACATATATTTGTGGTTTTTTGAAACGTCTTTGGAATGTTCGTAAGAGTTAAACAAATTTATATAGACCCCAACAGAGGAAGCAGCATGCACAGCATGACTGGAACAGAGAGGTGTGATTTCACCATGAAGGTTAATGCTTTACAACCCAGAGTGCTGGTCTCCAAAGTGAGGAAGAGTGCCTCTGATCTAGAAATGCTTCCACCAATCTCCAGGGCCACAAAACCAGAGCTCCACGTAGAGAGCCCCCTTCTCCCGGACTCTGAGGCAAAAGCCACACATAGGTTAAAGCATGTCTCTGGGAAAACAGGAGCGTCGCCCAGCTCGATCAGATTTGTTCCCCCTCCCTCTGAAGTGAACGTGTTTTTAAAGAGCATCAATGCAACAAGGCTGCTCCATTTCCAGTGTATATAAACCACCCACCATTCTTCCTGGGATGGTCTCTGGCCTCTGGACAGAAGGAGAAAAAGCATTGGGCCAGATGGACAACAAAGCTGTCTGACTAATATACTATCTACAGATCCTGAAAATGGTGGACCTAGGGAGAAAGGGCATCGTGGCAAGTCAGCGAGCTGAGAGCACAAGGGGGCACTTTCTCCACTCATCTGCCATAGGGACTGCAGGCATTAGACTCACAGAAGGGGAGTTCTCAGCATGAACTGAATAGGGAAGGAGGATCACTTGGGAAAGGGGTTGTTTAAAGCCCTGTGGCAAACAGCAAGCAATGATATTGGCCCTGGCTGTGCTCTTTCACCATTAAAAAAACGTGGACAGACTTAAGTAGAAAATTCAGTATTATTTCAGTTGCAGTTATACACAAGTGCATACACACACGCGCGCGCACGCACACACACACACACACACACAGCCAGTGCCCAACAAAGATCACATAATATAAAACAACATAATCCAAATGATCCCACCTAATACTCCCTGAGCAGCTCTTAAATATTTTGAGAGCTTCATTAAGGCACCTGCATCTGTAAGATTAAAATATATAGCTGGGATGTTTTGCCTTCACCTCCTTGTGTGGATGTTCCAATCAATCAGTACAGAACACCCATGGACAAGACTTACGCTCTTAGTAATTCAGGGTCTGCGAGAGAATCTGGGAGTCATCAAATCTCATGAAGATGATACAAGATAGTTACAACTTTCATTTTCTTAGCGAAATCCCCAAAAGGAATGAGATAAAGAAAGATGGAGATGCCCATGTCAATCACCTTTTTTCTGTTACGGATGTCTACTATCATTGTCTTGACCACGCAAGTATCCAGTGGAAGGAATTCTAATGTTACCAGGCATATTTTCTTGTTTTATTTTACCCCCCAATACCTTCTTTCCAGGTCTCCCCTCCCAACTGGCAGGAAGATGACTGCCTCAATTACCTCTTTGTATTTAAGCTTTGAGGGAACCACAAGCTCATCTAAATATCATGGACCACCTAATTCTCCTCACCAAGCTCCTTCCCTTGCATTTTCACCTTTAAGTCATTCTTCTAATCTGCAGCTGACCTTCACTTGCCTTCTGCCAAGGTAACAGGTCAAGCTCCGGGTTCCAGCACTCTCTACCACTTCCTCTGTGTGCAGCCTCACCTGAAGTCCTACCTGACAAGCTCCTATTCTTCAAAGGAAAGCCTCTTCCCAAATGAGGCCAAGCTACATGCTTCTGAAATTCACTCTGGATTTCCATGACCTCTGGGCCTATCAAGTCTGTACTCTTTGATTCATGCCGTGATATCTGAAATCACACTTTTACTCGCCTATCAGAGAGCATTCCATTCCATTCTACTGAACAATGAGGTTGGGGCGGGAGAGGGCTACACTGTGGGGTGCTAGGAAAATAAGACATAGAGGAGAAATTATAGAGTGTTCGTTTGGGATGGCTTACTTATGACCTGAGGGGTAATGCCCATGCAAACAGCTTTTATTCTGAGTCATCTATGCTTCAGGTAGAGAGCTAATCCAAAACCAGGTTTATCTTCCTCCTTCGATTTCCTTTCCAAGACCTTTAACAGTGTTCCTATGTTGACAATGGTCCCAAACCAGAGCTGCAAAATACATTCAGTGCAAAGACTTAATGCCCCTTAACTAACTCTAAGCCCAAAGCCTGACAGTCCTTTAAATGACAAGTAAAGGGACATGAAGATGTGATACAAACTGCAGGTAGAATTCACATGCTCCCGAACCGGCATTCATTTCCCTTAGCTGTAAGTCAGGTGAGTTTGGGGTCTCCGAGCTCAGCACAGAGCTTTGACTTGTCCGATGGGGTCTATATAAACGGTTGCCTTTCACTGTGGCAGAATCCTCAGCCAGCAAACCAGAATAAACTCACAATACTGCAATACTGAGACCACCTTAGAGCTTAAGACAATTTTTTAAGAAAAAAAATTACTGGCACAAAATTTAATAAAATAAACTTTAACACACACACACACACAGAAAAACAAAACAGTTTCGGACCCCCTCCACTGAAGTCCATCTTTGTTTTAAAGAATAGAAAGGTTAATAATTCTTGTTTTTAGTAATCCCCTGAAGAAAATGTTTTTATCCCACCCTCCAATTTGATTGGTTTTCATCAATCCCATTACTCTTGATGTGACCATGTCCTGCTCTTAGATCCGTAAGTCAAGGTGGACTTTGTTTTTCTTAGACTTGTTTTAATGACTGGACACGTTAGTTTCTTCCTCCTGCAAGCCAGGTTCATCACACTTCTGAGAAGACCTTTTCCTCTCTCCTGGAAAATCTACTCAGGAGCTTCTTGACCCACCCACCCCGGAGGTCTTCACTTCCTCTCTCCAGCCTCACTCATGGCCAATGGAATACAGCTGCAGCTCCCTTAGCTCCCACCCCTGAATGTGAAAAATGAGTTCTGGAAAATAAAACATAGAATAACAACGAAAAGTTAAGAGTCCAGCCAACGCAGTTGTTTTTTTGAAAGGTCTCAGCAGGGTGCCCCCAGTCCCTTCTGTGTCCATCACTCGTCAGCATCTGGCTTCACGTCCAGCATGGCGTGCAGCTCCTCAGGGGTGTATCCCAGCAGGCTCTGCAGGTCACAGACGAAGCGATACACATAGCGCTTACCCGCCGTCTTGTGGATGATATTTTTGTCATAATAGTAGCGAAGGCCACGGCTCAGTTTCTCGTAATTCATCTTAGGCTTGTTTTTCCTCTTTCCCCATCTCCTGGCCACCTGAAATAAAATTGAATTAAATGGAAGTAGGTCAAAGTCTGTAAGGCGATACCAGAATACAGTGAATATTCCTCTACACCTCTACCATGATTCATGATGGCCAAATAAAATGCTCAGAAATTTGTGTGTGTCCAGAGCTCTGAGTGAATCCCTCTGAACCCCACTTACCTTCTTAAAAATATTTTGCATTGTTCACAGTAACTGTACGTGGTGGAACTGTACACTAAGGGGCCATGGAAATTCAGAATCTTTCAGCAAAATGTGGATAGTGCAAAGCCACATTTTAATACAGTATGCATTGTGCAATGATCAGATCAGGTTAAATGGCGTGTCTTTAAACTTCAGCTACTTACTGTTACTTTCTGGGGACTCAGAAGAACCCCCATCAGCTACTCTGAAATTGCTGATGAATGTTCCGCAGCCACCCTACAATACTGCAGTAGCTCTAAGTTACCTCTTCCTGGAACGGCATCCTTGGCTTCAGTGGCCACCGTCCCTCTACCCCTTCCCTTCCCCCTGCTCATGCTCTGATAATCACTATTTTATTCTCTAGTTCTATGGGACCCCGCAATTCAGCTTCTAAGTATAATGAGACTATGTGCTGTCTCTCTGAGCCCAGCGTATTCCTCTTAATAAAATGCTGTCCCCATTCCATACACATTACCGCTAAAGAATTTCTAAGTTCTAGTTTCCACGTGCTGGACTCAATTTAATTATTTAAGCTGATTAAAAAACATGGTGGCTCTAAACTCCTATGGGACTGGGTTAAAATACTTGATTTGGAAGGAAAAAGAACAGCCAAAAGACAGACATCCCTCTGCCCACATTATAAGTAGGTGTCGTTAATTTGAAAGCACAAAACTGGACAGGAAACTGTGGAGGAAAGGGCAGAGTTGCCACCCCTGCATCCACCAGCAAAAAGCATCCTTTCTGTACCTGGGTACAAATTTCTTATATCTGCTAGAAAAAGATCTCCTTTCTCAGAGCCACTAATTTTTGGGCACGGGAATGGAGTGAGGCACAGATCAACCACTTAATAAACACTCTGGGACAAAAGATGCAAAGTGCGTGAAGTGCATGCATCTTGCAAGGCCACTCACATCCCCAGAGCCAGCAACCAGGAGGAGAGCGAGGCACAGAAGGTGCCTCTTCTGACGAAGGGCCAACCAGACATCAGAAATTTATATGCATATCAGCTTGTCCCAGAAAGCAAATGGACAGTGTGCACACTTTCTGTTCTGTCAACGATGGAACTGAAACTCAGGCAGGCTGCATCATTCGTTCGTGGGCACACGAAGCAGCAGAGCTAAGCTTGTAACCCAGGCCCAGAGGATCACAAAAAAGCCCAGGGTTTTCTCTCCCCCTTCCTCAGTCCGGAATTCCCCATCGCTCATTCCTTACCTCATCTGGGTCAGAAAGCTTGAATTCCCAGCCGTCTCCTGTCCAGCTGATGAAAGACTGACAAGACTTATCAGTGAGTAATTCCAGAAGGAACTGCCACAGCTGGATAGGCCCGCTGCCTGGAAGCACAAGGCACAGGGAATCATTACCAACACCCTCAAAGCCTACAGCAGCGGCCCCTGCCCCTGCACAGCAGCCCCAGATCCCTCCCCTCAGCCTGTCTAGACAGGAGAAAACTGAGGCAAGGCTCAGCACAAACACTGGACCAAGTACTCTGGGCTCAGAAAAAGTGAAGATCTTCCTTCCAAAAGAAACAAGGAAAATTACATAAGATAATCTATCACTTGCCTGTTTTATTATTATTATTATTAATTTCAGGGCCTTTCCATTGCTATGCAAATGCTGGGAAGAAAATATAGTCTGTCTTCAAAGATGTTCTAAGAAGGTATAATCTTTGCTGCCTGTTTGTTTATCTAGCTTCATGGAGGTACTCACTATGTAGCCCTGGCTGGCCTGTAACTTGTTATGTAGACCAGACTGACCTCTGCCTCCTTGGTGCTATTACTAAAGGTGTGCACCACCACGTCTGGCAGGGGGTATTTTATGTGTCTTTAAACACTAAGGCGTTACATTTGACTTAGAAGAAAGAAAAGTCTTTGCCAGGGCCAGGCAGAAGTCAAAGCTCAGAGGCATTTTCCAGAGGAGGGCCTTCTGGCCCTGCCCTGTGACGAAGAAGGATGGGCCTCTATGTCTGCATCCTCTTACAAGGAATGGGCACTTGGTGCGCTTCAGTCCTGATGGTTTTCTCTGCCACTGCTCCACCCCTGCTACTTCCAGGCCAGGACTAAGAAAGGAATGCATTGCCACGCAGGGGATCCTCAGAGGTCAGATGAGGACAGCCCTGCATTGTTTACAGGCTTCTCTTCACAGGTTCAGCTCTCATTATACACTTCCTCATCTAACTCTAGAAGACCTCGCCTACCCTAACAGTCAAAAGTCTCTTATTCTAAAGGATTTAGGCTACTTTTCTATTATGAAATGAGAAGAAATTAATCCTAACTAATTTATCGGTATGGCTAGATTGAAAATTATAGGTTTAACTGTCAATACCTAAAATGTCTATACTGCACTTTATGACATTGATATTCTAATACCCAAACTTAAATTTTTTAATGTGTATACTCCAAAGTAAACTCAAAATCAACAGGAAACAGTCTTTAGAATTGTCTCCATCAAGAAAGGAAAGTCCTTATGCCCTGAGGCTCACTTCTTCCTCTGTCTTACACTCCTTCAAGGTAATCCTCAGAGATAGTTGCCCCACATTGGCCAAGAGTGGAGCTCAGGCAGCCCTTTTGTTTCTAAGCTACTAGTACTCAGGAGACTGCTCCAAAGTCAGATTCAATACCAGGACAGCCTTTCTCAACAGCACAGGAGAAAGCATATAGGGCCAGACACCAACAGGTGTAACAGAAGGAGCTCAGTTTCTCTCCTTAGCACACACAAGCTGCATGTGCTAAATGAACCAGCTCTTCCTCACCACACTGAAGCCATTTTGCAAGATACATAGCTAGGAATAAAAGCATTCAGCATTGCCTTCCAAGCAAATAAATTATCCGAAGAAACAAGCCAGAGTGCTGTAAAGCCTTCACTCACTCCACATGTACCTGTTTGTAAAAATCCACATAGTATACAACTCAGATACATGCTCAGATTTCTTGGGAGTCGAGCTAAGTCAGCAGCCACTGGCAAATGAGAGACCCACTGAGATGCTCTTCTTAGTGACCTAGGAGCTACGAAAGCAAACTGCTCATGAGAAATGGACTATAATAGTTCTGATGTCAATTCTAAGTTTCCTGGTGATGCTCAGTCATCTTATACAACCACTAGAATCCCCGAGAGACGGATACAGAAAAGCTGACATCAGAGTTCTTTGATTACTGTACATCAACACTACAGACCTCAGATACAAGAAAACGCCTGACAAAACACTAAGGGGAGCCACGCAGTTCACTGCAGCTTGCATGACACTGGACACGGCTATGCTTTACCGCCTGCTTTTGAATCCTCAGTGGCTCTAGCTGCTGTCATTAGTCTGATGGTTTCTATTACTTTTCAGCAGAAAGAAAACCTAATGTACAGGCTGGGTATCTAACTTAACAGATGAGAAATAGAAGGCCTAAGTCAAGACCTCAGATTCCTCAATACGTTGTCTGAACCAAAAGCCATGGACCTAACTAAACTGACTGCCCGGTTGCAGTGACCCAAGTGCTAAATGGATCTGGCTTCCAGGAGCCACCTTCCTGGCCTCTCACCGCAGTCACAGAACTCTTGAGAGACACACCACCTACTAACTTGGGTACACACCCCAATAAGTGATGTTGCCAGCCCCTTCAGGGCCCTGCAGTGGCTAAGTAGTAGAACCTCTCTCACATTATCTTAAAAATCTCTCAGAGAGAAACTGAATATCAAGCTAAGGAGAGGGATGAAGAGATGACCTAGGCAGATCCTAGTCATTGACAGGGCCTAGCAGGCATCTGCAGGTCCTAGAGAGGAAGGCTCAGGAGTACAGCAAAGTCCCTCCCCTTGAGGCCAGAACAGAAAAGGGGACTTCAGTTCATATAACCAGTACCAGCCCAGGGAACAGAAGCAGCTATTTTCCTGCAGTTTTACCTAAATTTCAATGCCAAAGCGCTCCCTAATAGAGCCTATGCGCATCTGCCCACTGATGGCTGAATAGTTGAGGACATGGGAATCCTGGCTGGAGAAGATTTTTTTTTCTTACTGTGTGTTTTCCTATGTTCAGAGGGAACACAAAAATGTTAATTCTGGGCAATGGTAACCCAAGTCCTAGGATCGCCTGCTCTTGAGGTCTTTTATTCCACATCCACCAAAAAGAAGGGATGCAAATAGGTGGCTAAGGAGAGGGAGGCACTTGGATGGGAAGAAATGTCTCTGGTTCCATAACAAGACAGCTGAGAGAGCAGCAATGTAAGCTCAAGCCTCATTCCTGGGATTCTTGCAGAAAACCCAGGTTAGCTAATGCGTGCCTTCTGATAGCCACAGGCGTTTAGGTGTGCTAGCACACACCTGTGTGTGAGCCTGGCACTCAAGAGGCAGAATCAGGACAAGTGAGAGTTCAAGGCCACCCTGGTTTACATAGCAAGACTCCTCCCCCACCCATTCAAAAGAGGGGGATAAGAACTTCCACTGTTGTACCCAACAAGACAATTCTTAAAACTACACTTCCCCTCTGGTGCCATTTCACTGACTTCTACACATTTCCCTTCTGTTGGAGAGAGCAACAGAACAAGGAAGGGCACAGCGCTGTGGCTTCGCGGTTTTCTCATCCCTCAGTGATGCTACCAGGACCTTGTTCCTACAGCAATGTATCAGCCTCATTCACTTCACTTCTGGAGGGAAAATTGGGTTCGCAAGGAGGTGCAAACATAAAGGCAGCTCTGGGGTTACAATGCTTACCGGCTCTGCATATCTGCCAGCCCCATCACATCCAAGTCCACGCCCCAGACTCATGAATGAGACTTGCAGTCCCTGCTACAGGTCTCCAGAGGACATTTCTGGGCTGCTTAGCATAGACCTGTTCACACCCTCAGCTTCCAGACTCCATCTTTTGCCCTTGCTCCAACATGCTCTGAAATTTCAAAGCCTCCTCGATTTTCCCTTCACCTTCCCTTCCATCTCCCTCCCCAAAGGAATTATAGCCCCAGCAAACCTCTGTCCCCCAGAGCAGAAACGGGTACTAAGAATAGTGCCAGTCATGGGAAAGGGAGCTCACATGTTAAATGTGACTCACAATGGCAGGCCTGTCTGGGGCCCCAACGCAGTCAACGGCACCCTTCACCATGCTGCCCTGTGGTGTCACACATCAGGAATCCAGTGGCATCACTGGGAAAGTATGTTGCTTCCGTGGAGCTCGGAGCCACAACAACAGAGGGGTCCCTGTTAGAAGGAGGTTCCAAGGCGGGGCATGAAGAAGTCCAGCACACACACAAACCCACGGCCCAGCTCCCATCTTGCTCCCTTCTCCTAAGTCGACTTCATACCCCCTGTTCTGCTCTCTTCCAGCCACCCAAGTTAGGGAATTTCCTCTAAGCCTCAAGACGAGAGGAAAATTCTTATGCAATGCTGGTCGTCCTGGTTTGCAAAGCATGATCCAGACTTGGAAAAAAGCACACGGAGGGACCTGGGCAAGTGGACAAAGAACACCAAGCATGCTGCCC
Organism: Bramus lutescens; assembly: GCA_001685075.1. Taxonomy (NCBI): domain Eukaryota; kingdom Metazoa; phylum Chordata; class Mammalia; order Rodentia; family Cricetidae; genus Bramus; species Bramus lutescens. Next base: position 135,793 of record LOEQ01002040.1, on the reverse strand, counting down.
TCCAGGGGACCCTAGACAGGCCACAAATCAAAAGCAGCTTGACATAAATTCCTGTTCATTTGAGTCCTATTTTATTACCTTGTCATTATCTAGGAATGGCAAGGCCTATCACCTACATGGAGAACTGGTTACTGATGTCACCGGCTTTTGGGTCATGGACTCTGAGGCTAACAATAGAAGTAAGCTAGAAGTATACTTTATTAACGTATGTGCCTGTGCACAAATGCACACATGTGTCTGGCTTGTTTGGTTGAGATTTGCTATTTGTTTTCAGTTATTGTTGTTTATAGAATTGAGAACTTAGCCTAGAGCCCTACACATGCTAGGCAAATTTGCTAAGATTGAGCTATGCCCTCAACTATGCACTGACTTATCTACTTATATATGTATGCATGTCTTTTGAGAAAGGCTCTCACTAAAGTTGCCCTAAAACTTGCAAATCTCCCTGCCCTGTCCTCTGAGAAGCTGAGTGTTGCTGTTATTCCTTTTGTTCTCTAGGTTTGCAAACTACCTGCCCACAGCAGGGACCTCAAAGCTGGCAAAGGGGAGGAGGACTGAACTTCAGCTTCTTCTACCCTTTCCTCATTCCCTCTTCAACCACAGTTCATGGCTATCACCCGTGCCCTAGGCTAACACAGGACAGTGGAATTCATACAGATGAAGCCAACATTAGACAGCTGTTGTCCTGGCAGGCTGCTAATATTGTCACTGTGGTTTCTTTATAATGTGTGTGGAGGGTGTTGCACATGTGTGTGCATATATATGTGGAGGGTAGGAGACAACCTCAGGTACCACACTCAGTGAAGCTATCCATTTCCTTTGAGGCAGGGTCTGCACTGGTCAAGAGCTCACCCATTAGGCTACACTAGGCCAGAGAGCTCCATGGTTCATCTTGTCTTCTCCCCAGCACTGATATTTCAAATGTGCATCAGCATGCCCTGGTTTTTAGGTAGGTGCTACCTAGGTAAGGATCAAACTCAGTTCTTCATGTTTGGGAAGTAAGCACTTTACCAACCAAGCCACCTGCCCGTCTCCCCAGCCACTTACACAATGTATGGTTCCTAACACCAAGACTTGATGGTTTGCTCAAGGTCCATCTCCCTCTCATCATTGGAAAATATATTCCCAGGAAAGTCCCTGTTTCCAATCCTAAGTCTAGGACAGCATCTCACCAGCACACACCTCCTAACCATCAACTATAGCAATGTGTTTCATCAAATGCCTCCAGTTTTGTTTCCTTACATTTAATGGGTGGCTTTACCAACACCACTGTCCTCAGGAAAAAGAAAGGAAGGAAGGAAAGAAGGAAGAATGGAGGGAAGGAGGGAGGGAGGGAGAGAGGGAGGAAAGAAGAAAGGAGAAGGAGGAGAGAGGGAAGGCAAGGGAGGGGGAGAGGGAGAGGGAGAGAGAGCAAAGCAAAGCATACAGGTTTGAAAGGTACCTAAAGGCCTCTCTCTATTAAATTATATTTAGGACCAACCAAAATATGGGTGACACCCAGTTATGTTGCATCAACATGCTCCTAAAATAAAGCGACCGCACCTCTGGTCCTTAGGGGGTTCATGCTGCTCTAAGAAGTTGAAGTCCTTTAGTTCTACTCTGAAATTCAAATTGAATACCTCAGTGTGGGTAGGATGGCATCTTTATTTTAACCTATGAAACTCTCATGGTTGATCACCCTTGCAACGGGGCTGACTCTACCCTGAGAGCACATATCTGCCAAGTGGCCCTAAAACAGAGAAGAAAGTCTGGCTGGCCCCTCCCTTCCAGCCAGGTGTCTCTGCCCACAGCCAACGGTGACAGCAAAAACAGAACACTGGAGTCCGGAAATGACCCGTCTGCTCAGCACACCCTCCCTTTTTATATCCCCAAGGAGCACCTGTCTCCGAGGTAGGGTGCGTGACGCCAGAGTCTCATACACCCTTCTAAGTCACAGACAACACCAGAAGCTTACTGTTTCCATTAAGTCATGGTGCTCAGGAGCCAATTACATAGAAATCATCCAACAGATTCTTGCTATGATCAGACGGAGGCTGCACAAGGCTGCAGACTGAACTGCACAAGGCTCTCTTTCAGGATGATGTTGCTCTCTGGTTTGGCACTGTAGGCCAGGAAAGAACTTTGAAAGGAAAGAGCAAAGATGATTCGATACTCCAACTCAGTTTTATGCCTAGAGCTGTCGTCTCCAGCTTCGCCCACACCTTCCTGGTGCCACGGTCCTGTCCCACCTCACTTCTAACAAGACCCAAATACAGTATATTTTACAGCCTGCCCAAAATGCCATGGTCTAAGTCCCTGCTATCCTATACTCTATAAATATGTTCCTGTGTTGACGCCTAGGAACTCAAGAGTAGTGAACAGAATACAAGCTCGAAAAGACCATTAACACTGTATTTGATAAACACAATGATGAAAAAGAATTCAGAGACCTGCACTAATTTATTGCTGAGATAACCAGCATCTATCAACGGAAAGGAGTTGGAAAACCGTTCTCAAACAGATTGTGAGTGTCCAGTTCAGGCCCATCATGTCTGTGCCCAACCCCCACATACACACTGCCACTCCCATAGAGGGAATATTTCAAAAAACTTTTAAAAAAATGTTATATGGCAGGCAATGAAGGACTGAGAAGTGACAGCATCCTAGAAAAACCAAACATACATACACACATAAATCATGTCATATATATTAAATATTATATATATATATATGTATATATGCACACCACCTCTAGGGAAGCCCCCATAGGGTGTGACCCCTACAGATCTTTGATTTTACTTCTTCCTGATTCAAATGGAATCTGGTGCAAAACAAACTCTCTGGGCTTTGTTTTCCTGTTCTTAAAATGGAAATAGAAATTTCTGCTTGCCTTTAACTTACAGAGATATAAATCAAGCCTTTATTAGAGAGACATGGGTGGAGTAAGGAAGAGAGTAAGCACACTAAGGAATCAACCTCAGAATGAAGCAAACTGGGAAGAATAGGAAACAACACTGGGATCATACAGAAAAGTATAAGACAACAGAAAAGGTATTTGTAAAAACAGGATTTTCAAAAAAATAACTATAAACTCCCAGGATAAAGTTTAATAATGCTTCCATGAATGAAATCAACCTTTCAGGTGGCAACTTTGAAAAAGCAGAAACTATGAGATTATTTTTTAAAGTCAATCATATAAATACAATTTTTAAAATACTTTAACAGAATAACCACTGAAGATTTTTTTTAAGTTCAGGATGAGATTGAAACCCTTCCTCTAATTAAAAATTGGTACACACCAAAAGAGGCAGCAGAGCGAACTGTTTTGCAAGTGAAAACATTATAAGCCATTCCGGCCTGGGGAAAGCTGAGTCGCACACAGACTGAGATCCTCTTTCCCACATTGGGCTTTTTCCTTAATCATTCATGCTCTGGCCTAAGCCCCTGCCACCTTAGCCCAGTGTTCCCACAAACACGGGCCAACAACACTCACTGAGACGTGGAGCACCCTGTTTAGCCACCAAGACCTAGGCAAGCTGGCCACCAAGTGCAATGGGCAGCGACTGGCCAGCTGGGCTTCCCCACCTGGCACAGGTTTCAGTGAGACTCGCTGGGCTGTCTGCTGTGGGCTGGAGAAGGCAGTTACACATTTGTGTGATGAAAGGCCTGCTCTGTACACCTGCAGGTGTTCAAGTGTCCCCAAGTGGGGGCAGCAGCAGGTGGCACAGGACTGCTCCCTTCTCTTAAAGGGGCTACCTCCATTTAGATCAGTGGTTCTCAACCTTCCTAAAGCTGTTTAGTAGATTTGAACAGCTTGATACAGCTTCTCATGGGTGGTGAACCCCAATCATTAATTTAATCTGTTGCTACTTCATACGGAAATTTTGGTACCGTTATGAATCATAACGTAAATACTTGACATGCGACCCCTGAGGGGTCGCGCCCCACAGGCTGGAAACTGCTGATTTCGAGGCAGCCACCTCTCACCTCTAAGCTCACCACAGAACTGTCAGGGCCGTGCAGCCTACTTGCACGTGAGCGTGCACAGCCAGTCAGTGAGTCTCAAGTCAGGAAGTGGGTTTCCTTATAGCCTCTTCCTCCCGGTGTTTTCTAGGGAACCAGCCTTTTAAGAAGCTACCAGAGAGGGCTCAGGCTAAGAAAGATCAGTGCTAGGAAGAGAACTGTGTTCTGAACCAACGGACTATTTTTTCTTCCTAACCTATGTAAACACTTTAAAGCAAACACCTTGCTCTGGGTACCTAGGTAAGCAACAAAATAAAGACAGGTTGAATGCTTAGGGGTATGAACCCGGGCCTCCAGTTGAAGAGTAACTCTGAAGTCCCTCTCTGAGACTGATTTAACTCTGGGGGAGAGGTTACCCTGCATCTTCCAGATGAAGAATGTTGCCAGTCTGGCCTGCTGTAACTCTTGGGAAGGCATTAGACCCTAAGTGAGCACTGGTGTGTTCTAGCTCTTATAAGCCCTCAGCCAGCAACTAATATCTGAGCATGCTTCAAGTGCAGGGCGTTGTAGCTCGACTGGAACATGAGACAGAATATTAACAGCAGCGTGAGCTAAAACCCTCTTAGTTCATCATAATGCAGTAAGCTGAAAGTGTCCTGCCTACGCCTTTGAAGAACTGGGGCCAGAGAAGGAGCCTGGAGAGGCCTTCCCAATAAACTGCCTCACCCACTCCGAATGTCAAACTCCTCCACATGGCTTGTGTCTTGCCAGCTTCTTAAACACCTTGGGTCCTACCCTCCTCTCAGAGTCTAAACTTTCGAATTCAGTCATCCTAGGAGAACTTTCACTCTCTTTATCTATCAGGCAGATGTGAGTCACACCACCACCACCGGGTTAATTACAGCCAACATTATGATCAGAACCCCAAAGCCCATCGTGCCACTGTGAACATGGAGATACATGACCCTGGGCCAGACAGAAAAGCTATGCTAGCTTATTGAGATGCCGCTGCTCTGGGTCGGGTCCAATACGGCTATCACACCACTGCTCAGATGTCCTGCTGCAGGGGATACAATAGACCTCCTCTACCATGTCCAAAGATCAGGGGCAGAGCATAGCAAGGGACATGCAGGCCCAGACCTGTAATACAAAGAGGTCTTTCCACTGGGCAGCGGTGACCAAAAGACTCCCCTGCCGGCTTGGCTGAACCATTTCTGAGGCTGAGATGCAGACAGAACAGAGCCACTTCCTACCTAAAACTCCTCTGCTCCTTCGGAGATGCTCCCACACACATTGCTTGCAGAGCTAACCATCTCTAGCTGCTCCTTGTTACTTTGGATATTTTCTTAGTTGCTAGCTAGCTAGACAATATGAAAACTCTGAGAGCATCGTATGTGCTCTATGGCTTTGCTAGACAATATGAAAACTCTGAGAGCATCGTATGTGCTCTGTGGCTTTGCTAGACAATCCTCTTCCCCTTAAAATCAATCCCACACTTGTACAATGAGAAAATCAAAACTTTTCCTTTTGCGAAAAATTAACAAATGTTACTATATGAGAGAGCCCGGGACATAGTAGGTGCTTAACACATGCAGCAGCCTGGGCTGCATATCAGATGGGGCCCAACTAACATTCAAGGTCTTACTTTGTCTTGTGATACTGTCAGCAATTACTGGAATTCCATAAGTGAAATATATCTCCTGACCTCAAAGAACTAGAATTATACTGCAAAGATGAAAGGGTGAGAGATTAATATGGGGTAGGAATGAGCTGTCACTCTGGGCTTACTTCCTGGGTAGCTATCACTCTTCTGCATGGTTCCATGAACTCACAAATTCTCACATGCCTACGAGACAGGAACCATTATTACTACCGTCTTCAGATACAAAACAAATGGGACACAGAATTGTGAAATGTCCCAACGTCCCACAGCTGGGAAGTGGTGGAGCCCAAGTTTGTGCTCCTGAGCCCTGCGGGTGATAGCTTCATGGTGGAGCAGCCCAGAGTGCCCACCCTCTCATTGGTCAGGACTTCACTGTGAAGGCACTTTTGAATGGCAGATGGGATGCTGATGTCACTGAAGCCATGGCATCAAGTAAATCTCACTTGGGGAGTGTGGGCGCACATTGCTTTTTTGGACTTGAGTCTCTGTGCTAAGGAGCAGTTTCTCAATAGCCAGGACAGAAGGGCACCACAGAGAAAAGGAGACTCCACAGGACAGAGTTAGAGAATCTAGGACATGTCAGAGGCCACGGGGACTTTCCAAAATCATTGCTTAAAGGCAGCCAGAACTTGTGTTAATGTCTCACAGCATGCTGGCTACACTCTGCTCAATGGAAACATCCTGCTTCAAAGGCAAAAAAGGTGGAGCTTCACACTAGAGTCAGCATGGAATTCCCAAGCAGACACCACCCAATTCCATCATGCATAGTGAGAGTTTGTTAAAGAAACAGTGAGCCCCAAATTGTGAGACTAAGAGGCTTCTCAGAGTCAGACAGGGGAGCTGTTCCTGAAACAGAAGAGGCAGCCTGTTATCCAGAGTGCAAGCAGGTCTGAGAGAGGCGCAAATGTGCCAGCAGTCCAGATGGACTCCAAAGCCACTCCAAGGGCAGCTTATACAGTTCTGGCCCAATGCTTTGAGGAAACTCAGCCAACCCTAGCTTTCAAAACTACAAGCAAGAGTAAGGAATCCCTCTTCCCATAAACTTTGAAGACATTCAGAAACAAAAAGTTAAAAACCATGTGGCCAAACCCTCCAACCATAGGAATTCTACTGGTGGAAAATGATTAACGGTCACCGCACTGAGCAGTTAAGAAGCAGAAGCTGTGAGGCAGCTACAAAGAAAGAGCTGCTCTCCTAACACCCAATTCAGGTTTTTTTTTTTTTTCTGGGAATTTTCCTCCCTGGTACTCCAAAGTAATTCTCCATTGGCCTTAACAGCGGGCTAACTAACCGAGGCCTCTACTGAGACTAAAACCCACCCAACATGAGCCCCTGGGACCTGCCATCAGGCTGTACAGTGACTAAGAATCCCACAGGTCTCAGGGCTGCTATTGGGCAGGAAGATTCCTTTCGCTTTCCTGCGATCAGAGATCAAAAGGGAAACAGTCTCTGCCCTTCTTGTTCCTAGCCTCCTTCCCTATGTGGACACTACCCAGAAACACTCCACATTCTGACTGTGCTGGCTTTGGCAAGCCCTTGAGCTACCTCCAGCCTTGCCAGACTCAGGGAGCTCAGAGAAGTCACTCCCTAGCATCTCTGGCTTCTGGAAATGTGGGTTATGCTCATAGTGGACAACCAGGATCTCTTCCCACTACGACAAGTTGGCCTGTCTCAATACACCTCTCAATGTCTTATCCCAGCAGTGCTTGCATGGAGAGACCTATGTCTTCTAGATCCTAGCACCTTCCCTAACCCATGTTTGGAATATCTGAAATCTACACAGATGCACACTATATTATGAACTCAGCAACCCATCTCCCTTTCCCTTATTGCTAACTTGGACTCACCAAGTTTCCCAAACTGTTATCATTTTGTGCCCTAGTAAACGTAGCTGACTTTGTAACCCGGTTTTTTTCAGTAGACTATGAGTGCAGGTATTATGCCAAAATCACAGGCCATGTCCTGAACGGAGAGGCTTGGCCAGCCTTCCTTGTGTCGTCAAGTTGTTTTTCAAATGTATTTTATCAGTAGTTTTGAGTTACTGCACCCTAAAACTCAATGACTATAAGACCTCAGGGTTTCTGGGCTAGACTGGGGATTTTCTTACTCTGTGAATTTAGACTGACCCTCCTGTCGTCTATGAAATGAACAGAATAGAATTCATTCAGACCAAAGGCAATTTAAGGGGACCTACAAGGAGACATATGGGGCTGCTTTTCCTCTAAGGCTGATTCCCTTTGGTGTGAGAGAAAGAGAGAGAGAGAAAGAGAGAGAGAGAGAGAGAGAGAGAGAGAGAG
>LOEQ01002040.1:101591-127885 GCA_001685075.1 Bramus lutescens | reverse complement strand
AGAGAGAGAGAGAGAGAGAGAGAGAGAGAGAGAGAATATGAACCATTCTTTTATGATCATTAATGAATGGCTTTGGGCATAGGCTTTTTTAGGCTCTGGGTAAAGGAGACTTCCTTCCTTCACGATCACAGCTCAGTAGGCGATGTCATACCTAGACATGGGTTGCCAGCGGATCAGCTGAACCTCACCTGCAGCAGGGAGAGGAATGGGCCCTTATCTGTGCCCATGACTAGGAATATGAAATGAAGTTCAATAATGGTGACTCATAGGCCAGGAACTCTACTGAAGTCAAAACCAGCTCTAATCTTCCCCCATACCCTCAACCACATGCATGAAGGATTAATTAGTGATGAGAAGCCACCTGAGTCTGAATCCCTATGTGAAGAACATAGAGACATCCACAGAGTGTTCCCATTCCTTAACATGAAGAACAGATGGTGCATTCAAGCAAGACATGCAGCACTTAAGATTCATTGAGGAGCTCCCTTCTTGCAGAATGAAGTTACCTGACCTTGGACAAAGCATGTTCTTTGTGCTCAGTTTCACCATCTCTAAAATGGGGCTAGAAGGACAGAGAGGAAAGAAGACTACTATTTAATAATCCTGTATATTGTCTTAGCCCTACATTGAAATCGAAATCAAGATGGCTATACCTAAACCAATTAATTACATAAATGAATGTTAGAATTGTGCTAGACATAGGAGGAAAGGGCCCATAATCATAACGAATTGATTATCCCAGGATGCAAGCCCAGAGTGAATGCTCAGCAATTTTCTGAGGTCTATAAGGCACACAGAAAACAGCGGGCTAGCTGCTCTCTGACTGTGTTATAATTAGAAAGTGTTCAGAATGTATCTATGAACGAGAGAAAATGGAGCTTTTTGATTGTATCAGTTTGATAACCGTAAGCAGCAAGGAAAGGAGGTACATTCTGGCGGAAGCCAACGTTGCATTTCACGTAGTCTTCACTCAGCTAACAGGCAGGCTTTCAAGCCATGTTATCTGCCCCCACATCTCGACCTAATTTAACAAGTTGCCATGGGAGCCCAGTGAAGGCTGATGCAATTTTCTTATCTTTGAAGGAAGAATGTAACTGAGCAAGAGAATGGGAAAATCAGCTTCTAACTGATTTCCACACTTACAGTGCAGTAGCTAAGATATCACAGGAAGAAGGAGAATGTATTCCTGTGCAGATGATACAGGCAGGAACCTCAGCCCCTAGACTAGGGCAGAAACTACATCCTCTTCTCAGCTAGGTGCACCTAAGCACATACATGTAGTGCAGGCCATGCAGTCACGGTGTAGAGTCTGACTGTCCTTAATGTGGGTCACATACAAGCAGCAACAACTAAACTTTAGGACAGGAAAGGGGAAGAACCAGAGGTAGAAAATGAGTGTGATTTTTACATATATATAAACATGACAAAAGTATTGCCAACAGTTACACAGTGATTTCCACTTTTCAAAGACTTTTCAAATGTCAGCTCATTCTACCAAGCCAGCATAAAGCCAGTTACCCATTTGTAGACACTACAGCCATCACCTCAGGTAACACACAAGGCAGGGGTGTGTTCCATCCCTGTTTCTGAAATGAGAAGGGGTCATAAAGCCACAGGATCAGAGAACCTGTGGTGGAGGAGGAAGCGTTCCCCAAAAGCAGGGCCCATGGGAAAAGACACCAAAATTTGGTCTGCTCACGCATACCTAACAAATCTCAAGCTTTATTTGGACCACAGCAACCAGAGACTCTAGTTCAAGTCTAAAGACATTTAGAGTAGACTGAACAAGACAGAACACCCTTGTGGGGGTCTTCTCCACACCCGGTTGGTGCCCATTTGCTGAAATCATTAACCTGTTACAAGCAGAGTTTTCTTCTCACCGTGTCTAGCACAACGTCTAGCACTCACTTAATTAATAGATTTGGTTCAACTGCATTTTCACACGTCTCCTACTGTCAAGATAAGGGTGAACAGTTCTACTCACGAAAGTAGAAAAAGGTACAAGGTAAATTTGCCTAAAATCACACAGTGTGTTAGAGCTGGGAGGGGGCTCAGAGGACTTCTGTTTTCTGGGCTATTGTTCTCACTGCCATTTGAGTCTGAAAAAGTCAAATCCACAATTGTAGAGAAACAGAAACTAAATGTGGAGATGTTTTAAAAATATATTTTGTTTTAATTTAAAGAGTTTAGTCTTTGAAGAAAGCTAAGTGATAGATCACTTTCCCATTTCTTCTACTTATTGACTGTTTCAACCCCTCATCCCATGTGGAGAAGGAGGAAGAAAGGGAGAAAGAGAGAAGGAAAAGTATACTAAACAACATCCAAACAAGAATACTGTCAATCATTTGAGCACTACCCTGGCCTTGTCTTTCTCTTCCCTTAGAAGCAGCTCTTCTTCCCTCCCCACACATCACTACATCCAGCTGGAGACAGTCTAGTTCCAATTCCAGGATCTGCCATTCTTGTGCCTTGAAAGACCTGTACTTTTTCTAATCTCAAATACCTTTGATGAAAATGAGTAAATGCCCCCAAAATCTGCTCTCCGGAGTTAGAAAATGATGCTCTTGAAATGTAGCAAGTCTCTCACCTACCAACACCTCCAAAAAAAGACAAGATGGCATTTCAAAAAAAAAATAAGAAAAGAAAAGAACACAAATCTTTAAGTGTATCTGTGGCTTCTGATTCGACATATGGCCCTTGCACTTCTCCCAATCATAAACACATTTCCTGAACACTATTGATGCAAGGTCTTCGTGGAAGACAATATAGAGAATATATTCTTGATCTTTGAAGGAGGAGTAATTTTTCTAAGTTTATGAATTTTGTTCTTGAAGATCAGTTAAATTTCAGGAAAAATCCCAAGACTACCCTAGCTCACATGCCACGTGTAGATTCAGACAGGGATGTCAACAGCAGCAACAACACGCCTGCTGCTTGTTTCCAGTCACACTGGGCCCTCACCTGTCCCCGTGCAGGACGGTGTAAGCGGACAGTGGTGAAAGTCCACCTGAACGGCCACACTTATCCAAGGCTCCCCTCTAACAGTGCTTTATGACTTGAAAGTGCCACAGTCTTACAGAAATGCCCTGATGCTCAGCACACTTATTATTTAGTACTCCTTGGATTTCTCTCGGACAAACTACTCCAAGCTCCTGGGTTAAGTAGCACATATACCACTGTCCATCTGAATGGTGAACTACCTTGCTCTACTACCAGATCCTCTCTTAAAGTCCATTCTCTTCGGAATCTTTCTGAAATCATCACTATTTTAACTATAGCTTTCATGCCTGGAAGAAAAGCAACCATAATACTAAGTTGTTGTTGTTTTTAAGTGTTTTACTATGGAAATCCAGAACAGATCTAGGGATCTGGACATGGGTTTGAACAGTGTTCCTAAACTCAGAAGGAAAACTGCAATGATAAACATACTGTGAAACTCTAAAGCATGCAGGCCTCTATCTAAACTTGAGTGTTTAAAAAAATGCCAGCTTCTAGTTTCATATTTGGAATGGTCTCCCCAGAGCAAAAGTCCCTCAATACCAGCCATGAGGCAGTTTCCAGAAACTCCCAGTTATTACAGGTCTTCCCCAGATATGGAAGAAGTTCAAAAGTTAAATTTCCTACCACTCTTAAAAATGAACCCTTGAGAGAGGCTTCCAAAAATTAGCAGTTTTCCCAAGCAGCATGGCTTGAGACAGAAGACCCTTGAGAGACAGCTACTCTGTACAAAAAAGAAAAGAGGGTGCCCTTGGGTCTCTGTGCCTCACACTTAACCTGGCCCCACAGAAGCATGCAAATAGCCACCTAGACAGGGGCTGGGTGCCTACCTGTGTAGCCAGCCAGGGCAGCAGCAGGAATGACAGGCTTGTCCTTGTTGAGGTCAGCACGGTCACGCACATAGTCCTTGAAGGTGCCCTTGGGCTTGTGGTTGGGCAGGGCAGGGGGATAGTCCTCGGAGTCGAAGCTGTCATAGGAGGGGACACGCTGCAGGCTGTTGAAAGATGACTGGCTGCTCCAGGACTGGGTGAGGCGGTCACAACTATCGTAGCTCTCTATGCTTTCAAAAGAGTCCTGGCCCCCGAGTTTACCTGGAGTTAAAGGAGGAGGTAGGAAGAGGGCAGGGAGGAGGGGTTGGGAAAAAACAACTGTAAAAATCCTCTTATGGAGGACAGATTGCTAATTAGACCTGGAGAGGGATGAAGGGAGAGAGGGCCCAGGGATACAGGAGCCTCAGAAGGGATGAGTCTACACTAGGGGGGAAGGGATCTGGTCTGGCCACCACCTCAGAGATGCTACCACAGCCTGGCTTATAGTTCCCAGGATAGAGACCTGAAATCAGGTTCTATTCCTCTGATATGTCATGTGGACACAACAGTATTGGAACCTGGAGAATTCCGAAGCCAAGAATGTAGAAGCTTGGAATGTTACCCATCATGAGATTCCTGGTTAATATGTCAGACTTCATGGATTAATGAAAAAGCAAACAAAACCCTGTCAGGTGGAATTTCTTTCTCTCAATTCCAGCCAATGAGGTGATTTCAAAAGGCCCAATTCGGTAAAATATTGCGATCATAAGAAAAAGGATTCCATTAGATTAAGAGTGGATTGGCTTCCCTTGACCTTGGCATTAAATTACTTTTTAAGCATTTTTCCCAAATACTGAGTGATTCCTTTATGCCCTCTCAGATAGAGAAAGAAGTCAGAGGATGCCTTCAAGGAGAGGAAAACAATGCCAAACAAAGCTCACTGTCATTCTTCTGGACATAAAACCGTACTGTTTATCCTCTCAGACACAGTTTAGCACTTGGAGTTCATACTCCGGGGTGACAGAAGCAGAGAGGAAGGAAGAGGAGCTAAAGCCCACAGCAGGGCAGAAACCCTCCACTCTGTGAGTTGCTTAAGGCATTCCTCACTGACCACAAGATCACGCAAGTTCATTCATTTCCCAAACCAGCTTATACACAGCTGCTGTGGTTGTGTAATCATTCCTGGAGAAATTTCCACTGGCAAAAAAAAAAAAATGCCATGAAAAGAGGGGCTAATAAGAAAAATTCGAGAGAAAAATAAATACACTGAAGGTCTAAAAAGATTCCCAGGAATATATATATTTTATGTTCCGTGTCCAGCGACTTTTCTGGCAACTGGAGACTGATCTCAGGAGATGGGATGGCTACTTCTCTCCAGTCCAAGCAAGATGCGTTTGCAGAAATAGCCCCGAATCAATTCTCAATTGTACAAGGCTGGCTAAATCCTGAAGTAAGCATGCCTTATAAAACCATATACTAGGGTGCTTCTGGCATACCCTCTTCTTCATGATAGTAAGAACTGGTTAAGAAAATAAAATTCAAACATAAGCAGCTATCCAAATCAAAGTTAAATACATGGGAGAGACATGGTGGCNTTTTTAAATAAGCCTTGATCAAACAAGTACTTCTGGCACAACCCACCGCTATGGACATTCTACCCTCTGCTCCCCCCTGTAATGCTTAAAACAGAGCTCTCCTAGCTCACTTCCCTCTCTCTGCTCCTCTGTTCAAAGGAAGGCAAAGCCCAGCCCAGCCTGCCCAGCCAGTACCACATCAGCCACTTTCCAGTACTACCTTTTAAAGTCACATTAAATGTCTCAGGGAAGCAGCTCATACGCAGAACGGCATAGCCTTTTCCACAGGGCGGAAACTTCTCTGGTGTCTCATAGAAAGGGGCTCTCTCAGACAGCCTATGGATGTTAACTGCTATTTGATTACTCTGGCACAAATAGAACAAAAGCCTAAGATTTCATGGAGGATGTTTTGCCCATTGAGTCATAGGCATGGTAGGTGTTCTCTATGCCCAAGTCTCCTGCAATTACTCTCATCAGCCATCTTTCTATTTGGAGGGCAGGGAGCTGAAAGCACTTCATTTAGTCAAAGTGCTAAAGTAGGCCTCACTACCCTCTTGTAGCCTCACCAGATACCACTCGATTCAGACTGTGGTTTAGAGCAGAGTGTGGCTTTCATTTTAGTTCTGTGTCACAACCCGAGAGCGGGAAGCCTTCATTAACGGGCATTTTCTCCACAACACTGGCTGAATCCAACAGGATTAGATACTCAGCTCTGCTTCTGAGTTCAACCAGGGAGGCAAGCATGCCCTAAGACAAGCACTGACCATCGTTCCTGAGAAATGCCTCAGTAAGATCCTTCCAAAGCTAACTGGTTCCACTGAACAGCACTCTCAACCGTAGATGAGTAGCCTCACAGCAACCCACAGAGAAGCCTTACACAAAGACTGGCCTTATAGCACAAACAAGAGGGACAGAGAAGCACTTTGTACACTGTTACACACAATCTGAATACTATGATTATTAATAGTCAGCTAACAGTAATGTCTGTCATTTAGACCAATCACAACACTCAGAATCAAAGGCCCTTTGGCCAGCCATGTTACAGCACGTCTACCATGCAGCAAGCAGGCCCGCACAAGCTGGTCTTCCCCGTAAGTCTATGGCCTGAGCTTGAAGGAGATGAGGGACAGTGGAGCCACAAAGAAACACCTGATGTCCTTTAGTAAGGATAAGGTTGGGTTTTTAATCACTAATTAGAATTTGAAGGGGTAGTGAGGACCCAAGACCCAAGAAAAGGGAAGGGAGAAGGTGCATTTACACAAATGCGAAACCGGCCACAATTGTAAAACAATACGATTACATATCTACCCAGATTTACAACATAGCTGAACTCTAAACCCACAACTCTGTCTCGTTAAATATACACAGAGACGGCCCCATAAGGAAGAAAATGGTTGTAAGGCTTCAAGCTGCTTGAGAAGTGCACAGATGCATACAGTTGTGAGCATGTATTTAAATAGACACACACCCAAAAATAAATGACAGACAGAAAGGGGAAGACAGACGTTGTCCCACCCATTCCCTTTGGCTTGAAATACAAACAACCCAGGAGTCTAAGAAGGACCTTTCAGGTTCTGGTTTCACAGGGACTTTCCCTGTGCAGGGCCAGTTAGCTATCCCAAGGCCGGCTGGGAGGAAGTGTGAGCCTAAAGACATGAAGAGTCTGACAGTAGGCATGGTTTACAATGGCCGCAGGACACTCCTTTGGGCTCCCCTCCTTTTGGAGAGTTCTGCACAGGTAATACAGGGAATCATTCAGTGAGCGGGAATCACTACCTCCTCCTCCCATTTTTACCACTCTCCCATTTACCCACCATGAAAAGCATCCTTAGCTTTTCAGAAACAGACTACAACACTTCTCTCAACAACAAAACAATCTGAATACACTGCTCCTAGTCGTCAAATGTTTATGGCCTCATCTTAAACAGCACGTATGTTTTACCTTTGGAACGTCAGGTCAGCCAGACCTATTTTGAAATACTGGCTTTACTGCCAGTGAATGTTTTTATCGTTGTTATAATAGCCTTGTCAACAAGAGTACCTTCATTTGGAAGCCTCTTGCCTCCTCTTTTCCCTGGTCCCCTAGCTAAATACACACTTTCACCACACTGTTGATGACCAGTTCCAAATAAACCATTGGTTAACCGTCTTGCATGTTCCCAAACCAAAGAAGTCACAAGTGGCTTAAGTTCCCAGAATGAACAACAAAGGTCATCCCAGGTGTCAAGTCAGGTTCTACAGTGTGGCCCAGGAATACCCTATGAGGAACACCAAGGCACATGTCAAACTTCAAGAAGATTATGCTCTCAAACAAAAGTCTCTTAATGAAACTGCAGTCTCCTTTTCAAAATCCAACTAGAAGTATTACATAGGCAAACCATTTTAACCTAATAACACATTTGATTATTGTTCTGCCATACTTAGCTCCAGCATGGACCCCAAGCTCTTTGCCATCTGTTGTGGGCTATTTTACACAATGTGAAGGTGTGTTGCTGTGATTGGTGTAACAAAAAGCTGAGTGACCAATAGCTAGGCAGGAGATAGGTGGGACTTCTGGGAAAAAGAGGAACCGAGCAGGATTCTAGGTGCTTGAGAGAAATGCCAATGAGACACAGAGGGAGTCAGATACACAAAATGAAAGAGAGGTAAAAGGCCACCAGGCAAAATGTAGATTAATGTAAATGAGTTAATTTAAGTTATAAGAGCTAGTGAGACAAGCCTATGCTAAGGCTGAGCTTTCTTAATTAATTGTAAGTCTCATGTTGTTATTGGGGACTAGTGGCAGAAAAGAAAGTCCGACTAGAGCCACCATGTTGTATAAGGCTAAAATCCCATGGTAAAAGGTCTCATTGTCTGCACACTCAAAAGCAGAAAGGCTGAGCCTGATGAATACCACACTGATGATAAGTGAATAAAATAGGACCTGAGAAACTCATAAAGGTCATTCTAGTACTCAAGGAATTTGAAAGTAAATTTGACCTACCACGACTAGCCCTTCCCATGCACATGTTGTCTGGAGTCAACACTTCTTGCTTGATGGCAAAGTAGTCTGTCTGCAAGGTGTCTGTCTGGAGAGGGTCCCGGAGAATGACAGAAGGGTAGTCATTCTCATACTTGAGGGACAGGAGTTCCTCTGAGCTGATGGGATGCAACGTCTGATAGGACTCTGTGATGAAGCTGGGCTCTGAGAACTCTGAGGGAGGAACACACTGAGCATGCTCGATACCATAGCCTAGAAAAGGAGAGTGTGGACAATTGGAGAAATTGATAGCTAAAGGAAGCAATTCTTACTACCTATCAAGGTCCTATCATGTGATATGAGTGGACTCCCTTAAAGAATAAAAGGACAGTAAATCGGAAGGGCTTGGTTTCAGCCTTGATCCACAACTTGCTATCTGCAGCCCTTGATAAGATACCTGCCTTTTGGGACTTAATCTACTTGTCTGTAAAATAAGATTGATTAAGTCTTCCTGGGAGCACTGTGATGAGTAAGAGTAAATGAGACTCTGTGTGCAACATTTGTGACACTCTTGATGGCTAGTGAGTGTAAGTTTGGCACTAGAATAAAAACTGTAATAAATAAAAAAAAAGACAAAAGTGACATCACGCCTGTTTAACACTGCCTTTGACGGCAGAGCCATCAGAGAAATCCAATGGTATTCTTTTTCTCTGGCCACCTCTATGGCGTTCTAAGGTATCTTACACTAAAAAAAAGGAGAAGCCTTTACTTTCTGTACTAGAACGTGATGCTGTATGGGCCATTCTTCCAGAGGGATTCCATATAAAACGCTGTCATGTTCAAAAATACACAAGGAAAGCATGTGGGACAAACTCCAATGCCTGACTCAACCCTCTCCAGGCCACTATCACACATGAGATTAAATAAGATCAAAATCTGGCCAAGGTGCATCCTTTCAGGTTGCAGGGACTTTGTAGACTGATGGACATGCATACAAGCTGAATTCTTGGATTCTGTGAAAAGTCATAAAATAAACAACCAAAAGCAGAACATAATTAAGAAAATATTACTTTCTATAGAGTTATGATTAAAGCACCTGAGACCGACTAAAACAGGGGCCTTTCCAAGTTCCCTCCCATAAAGAGCCAAGAGACAGAGGCGAGAAGAGAGTGGGAGACGGCACTTACTAATGAAGTAATCAGAGGTATAACGAGATTCTGGATAGGTAGGGTTGACTCCATTAACCTGATATGGTTTCACGTCCTCTGCAAGAAACACATAAGGGAATAAAATAAAGATAATATGCAAGCAACACTTGGTCCATGAGGGTCTTGAACACACAAGGACCCTGATGACCTCAACCTTTTCCTTAAAAAAAAAAAGAAAAGAAACAAACAAACAAACCATCCTTCAAGCATATTAAAGGAGTTGATGTCTTAGTTGCCTGACTGGAGCCTTGTCTCAGAATAGAATCACAAAAGTATGGCTGAGTTTATTATTTCAGGGGCTCTGAAATGAGATTTACTGTCTTGGAAGGAGACCCAGCAGATAATGGCTAAGGGTTGGGAAAATTTGTGATGTCTTGGTGTCCCCTTCAGAGAGCTGCACCTTCAGGCTCATCTGGGGATGTCTCAAGGACCCTGATCAGCGCTTAAGACTCAAACTGATAAATTAAAAACCACTTCAGAAACGCATTCAGTCTTTGGGCAAGTAGATGTTTGTATCCTCCAGTTTCTGCAGATGTCTGAAATTTTTTTTCCTGTGCTTTTCTCATTGTTCTTGGAATTCAAATTCAGGTCCAGACAAGAAGCAGGACACTGGTAAGGTGACTCCACTCAGTGAACCACAGAGACTTACGTAAAGTAAGAGAAGCAACATATCTAAACCACCTAGACGCCAACTTCCTTGGGACCCAGAAAGGAATGGAGAGAAGGCATACTGGAGAAAGGAACTGTCATGGTGGGCTCAGGGTCACCTGACTACTCTAGAATCCAATGCAGTAGCTATTGACACTTTACAGAACCTGGCAGTATTTCACTGCCAAAACACACACACACAATTGTAAAGGCAGACAACTGATATGGGGTTTTCCTCAGGTATCTGCTAGCCTGCTAAGAGCAAAGGCTGATGGGAAAACAAGTTCATGCCTGCTGTACTCAAAAAAAAAAAAAGTTCCCAGTTGAGATAAAATGATCAAACTCTGACTGAGCAGTTTATCAGATTGAAACATCCCCTGCACCTTTGGCCTCCAACTCCTCCCCAAGCCGCTATGCTCACGGGCTGCCATGCTGCCCTGAGCACAAACATTCTGACCAGCTCTTCAGCTCTTTGGACCCATAGAAAGACAGTTTTACTGCCTCAGGATACCGGCTGGGATGACAGGACTTGCCTTCTCAAACGTACTCAGTTACACCCCTACTTCACTTCAATTCCCTGACAGTCCTCCGCAGCGTAAACAGAGTCTACAGTCCAACCCTGTCTCAGAGACAGAAATTTCCTACAAGCCCACAGTATCACAGCAAGACCACAGGATGGGAAGTGAAACCTAAAAAGATTTAGAAGTGAGTAGAGTTTAAAGCTGGGGATAATTCCATGAGAAAAATCCATTTTGCAACACTTTGGAATCAAGGATATGAATACGTCAGGATCAGTGGTGGACTGAGCCCACCCAAAGCTGAAGGAGCTGTACATCTCCTTCAGGAGCTCATTCACGTTCCGAGAAGCACTGTATTACCAGACTATGTTTGGTTTCATGGTCTGGTGCAACCTGCTGTTGTGTTCCAAAGACAGCAGTTAAACCAGCTCTGCCAGGAGCCTGCCACAGCTTTCTTTTCCTCTTACGAGAAGGTCATTCATGTCAGTGCCTAGGGGTCAGCACCAGTGCATACTAAGGCTGCTGTCCACAGGATGAGCCACCAAGTCCTTGACTGTGTTCATCCGCTGATGATTTTCAACAAGAAGCTGAAGAAAAGGAGTGCCCATCACACTTCTGTGTCCAGAAGACTGGGACTGGGTCTCTCCTCCACGCCAGAGAAGGTCATACTCTTAAANAGCTTGGGCCTGGTGACCACAGGGAAAGGGTGGGCCTGGTTACAGAGGGTAGCAGGCTTCTAGGCTTACAGTCAGCTCCAGGGCACTGCTGACAGCTGGTAACTATAATTTATTTTAAGAAGAAATTCAGAAAAATAAGCACAGAAACACCCAAGTTTGCCGCCTGCTGCTGTTTCTATACTCAGCCAGAGCTACGGGACATGAGTCACTTGGTCCAAAAAGGTTAGAAGAGGCCAGTAGAGGAGGCTGTGTCATTACAAGGTTGCAACACCATGTCCTAATATAACCCCAGCTTTGGCTCCAAATGTAAAAGGTATTCTATACTACCATAATCCTAAGTCAATGAATGGCAGAGAAATCTGTCTTGCTAATAAGACTGGAGAAGTCCTACTCTCCTGTACCAGAGAGTATACATCATAGATCAAGGGAGGATATATTAAAGTTACTGAGGAAAAAATATTATTTTTTTTAAATACAGGTTTTAGCTGTGGGAACTATTTGTTCAAAAATAACTTGGATCGTATTTTTGCATACAAGATGCTAAAGAAGTTCAATCTTGCTAAAAATTAAAATATTAACTCCTAATGCACAAAAAAACCCAGCAAATATTGATCGTTTGTACTATGCTAGGCTCTGTACCAAAGACATCCCCACCGACCATCTATGCCAGGGCTGAGCACTCACAGACAATGGCATGGGCATCCTGCTATTGGGCAATTTTTCCCCCTACTCTTGGAGAAATGTCACACAACCTCCTCCTTCCTGTGTTCACACATTTACCTTTCTGAAGGATCTCTAGATGCTCCCACAGGATGTCCCCAACAAAGTCTGGAGCCAGCTCGAGGAAGCATTCTTTACCCAGGGCACACAATGCCGCTCCATTCATACAGAACTTCTGGAAGTCCACGCCTTTCAGGCTGAACTCATTCACAGCCCACATCACCCAATCCCGAACATGGGTTTCTGTCCACTGCCGGGGGTCTGAGAAGAGAGATCAAATGAGGATGGGGTAGGTCAGGCTGGAGAGCAGACAGTGAAGGGACCGAACAAGGCTGAGGATACTAGTTACCCTCAGACCTAGGGACCAGCATCCTGTGATAACGAATCTTGCGGCTCCTTTCCTGTGCTTCTCCCCACACTCAATCTCACCTCCCCTATCTTGCCAGGTAGGAGGAGCTGTGATCAGTCAACAACAGTTCCCTGCTTTCATTCAGACCAAGATTCCCATTGATCTCCTCTCTCACCCTTATTTCCATTAAAAAATTTAAAAGCCCCAGATAAGGGCACATGCCTTCTTGAAAAGCAGTAGTAGCAATGTAAAAGGTTTCCCACAAATGGCACTCTCAACTCTTCAATACACTTGAGGGTTTTATACTGGATTATTTTCATCTTAGCCACTTATTATTTTACAATAATCACCACAATCAGTAATAGCAAGTCACTCAAGTGTCATTATTAGTGACTACACTAGACATATGCCCTGCAGTGTCTGCACCTGCCACGGGCCCTACTTTGAATAGCAGTGATGACATATAATCTGCATACATGACTTAAGGGTTGATAGAACTGTATCCGCCAATATCACTAAAGGGGCTCAAATGACAACGGGCTGCCGTGGCCACGTGGCTGATGCTTGAATCCAAAAGCTAACTTCATGAGATGCTAAAATACCCATGGCTCAGAGGTTATTTTGCTCTGCCTTCCGGTCCTCATAGAATGTTTGGGATTGTTTTCCACTCAGTTTTAGGGTAAAATTGTAAACAGAAGAAAAAATACACATATATACTCCACAAATCTAAGCCAAAGCCCTAGTCTGGCCATGCTGGAAATCTCTTATCCAGCAGAGGAAGAGGCTTGATTTATACAGACAGCCTTCCTTCAACTTTCTTAACTACAACAAAAGCCTTCCTGCTCTTGACTAGGTGAAGCTGATAATTCTTAGCTCACTTCTTTCTTACAGCTCCAGACCCTTTCCATTCTCCATAAACCCAAAGGGCAAGCACATGTGCCAAAGTACATGGAAGCAAACAGACCATAAACTTCAGCCCCCAGGATTTATCCACAGTAGCCCAGACTGACCCTACAACAAACCTTCCAAACCTGTCTGCAACTTAGAATTATTTGAGGAGCTTACAAATTAGAGATATCTAGCACCTGTTAATATTGCCGTGGTCTAGGTTGGGGCCTAGCTGGAAGTTCTCAGAGGTCCAGAGAGTCAGATGTACAGATAGGTCGAGAAACACTGTTCTAAAACCAAGATGAAGATGACAAGCTGGGAAAAGAAGGATCCCCTGTATCTCACGGATGTCTGCAATAGCCCATTGCTGCTGATTCCAGTGGTGCTACTCTAAGCCACACTAGCTGTGGGAGAGCAAGAGCCTTCCCTAACACTCTGGCCTGAGTGACCCCTTTTCCTACTGTAAAAAGAATACCTTTTGGGATTCCCAGTCGCTGCTGCTCTTTTGTGAAGCCACTGAAAGTAGCTTTCAGTGCTTGGGACATCATTTCTTTGCTGCTCGGAGTTAACAGTGGGACATCTGCACATTCCATATCTGTAAGGAAAAACCAAAACAGCATATGAAACACGAAAACCACACAGGTAATTAACCACTCACAAAGAATGAGAGGATATGAATGAGCCAGAGAATGCAAGCTGAGAAAGAACTGTGTTAATGTCATCATCACAGTAGGTAAAATTGAAGGGGTTTTCCACAATATGCTTTTTGAAAAAAAAAAAACCTGTGTCTTGCTTACAATGCTCTATACCCTAGTGAACAAAATATATGCTTATTCTTTCTTCTGATCGCTATTATCTATGGCCCCCATTTATCCTTCTTATTCAATGAAACCATTTTTGCTACTACATATTTTCAGTTACCTATAAAAAGAAGAAACAATATTAGTCATTCAACCAAGAATTACTTCGTGCTTGAAATATGCAAGGGATAGGAATAACACCGAACAAAAAACAGCAGGGACCATAGAAACAGCATTGCCCAAGACAGATTCTTACAGTGGACTCAGTTAAGAAAACCCTATAGGCACAAATACTTAAATACAGTGTCAACATGGGCTTCAAAGGAGAAGATGCACACTAGCCTAGAACTGGAACTGCAGCAACTCTAGAGGATGAGGAAAAACTTGCCGTGGGCAGAGAGATCATTGATGTGAGAGCTGAGGGCCTCTCAGAAACTAAGGAAGAAAAACACACTCTAGCCTAGCTGTTCTCTGAGTGTGGTACCCCAAGCAAACATACCAGCCTTACCTGGAAATGATGGGATACAAATTTTCAGTTCCCCTGAAGGCCTACTGGATCAGAGCCTATGTGTCTGCTTTTCAACACAAAGCCCAGTGCTGAGCACTAAACTTAAGCAGCTCAGTCTTAGGCACAGCATAAAGGAAGGTCATGAGATAAGAAGTATCAAGAAGATGAAAGTAGAGGTTCTTCACCTCCTTGGTTAGGTTTACACCAAGGTATTTTTTTTAGGCTACTGTGAATGCAATTGTTTCCCTGATTTCCTCCTCTGTGCTTTTGTCGCTGGTGTATAGAAAGACTACTGATTTTATTATTTTTTGTGTGTTCATTTTGTATCCTGCCACTTTGCTGAAAGCTAACTGGTTAGGTATTTTCTGTTTATGTACAGTACCTATGTCGCCTACAAACAGGGGCTCTCTGACTTCTTTTCCTATGTGTATCCTTTTTGTTTCCATTTGTATGCTCTAGTAAGACTTTGAGCACTATACTAAACAGGAGTAGAGACAGGACAGTAGAGACACACCTTTGTTGAGTGATACAGAGAAATCAAGCTAAGACTGAGCTAGAAAAGCTTTCTGCCCTCCATCTAGTCTTTGTCATCCTAAAACGTGCTACGGAGACTGCTGGAGAAAAGGCAGCCAGTGCCTTACACAACTGGGAACTCTACAAACTACACGATTAAGATGTGCTTGCTTGTGCACCAATGACACTATTGCTATGGGGTAACCCACTGTTCTCTGGCTTTGAGGCCCTCTTCACAGGACAGAATTCATGCCTGATACAGTAAGCCCTATCAAAGACTCACGGATGGGAGGTCTTAGGCTATACAGGGTGAGAAGTGAATACTGTTGTTTAGCTAAACTGGCATAGCATAAACTGCCTTCTAAATATTTATGCTTATACTCATCAACAAATGCTGCTCCCATCCTTCTGCAGTAAATGGTAGTGAATGAAGAGACTCACAGCTACACGAGGTGCTGGGAATAAGTGACAGATGAATGCTCAGCCCTAAACAAGACATGTATCCCATCCCCTCTAAGGTATAGGGAGCAAAGTAGGAGAGGAGACAGAAATAATGTAAGATCTATATGAAGCAGAGAAGTGTTACAAAATATCATCTTCTGAGGAAGGCACAATCATTGTAATCTCAAACACACAGCAGTGTGGATGCCTGCACTGGGTCTTCACAAGAGTAAGTTCCTCCACAGCCCAGCAGAGAGGAGAGAGAGGCCTAGGAAGCCCTACCCTTCACTGTGAACTATTTGCTAATTGATAGATTCAGGCAGATAAGGAGTCACTGTTTTAGTTGTGTACCCAGTGGTGACCCCACCAATGGGTGGCGACCAGGCTCCAATGAACAGTTCCAAACCAAAGGTCACACAGATGGCCCTGGTTAAACTAACTGAGTAACAAAACAAAAGTAAAAGTCCTATCTAGGAAAGCGGCTGTGGGGAGGATTTACAGGAATGGTAAGGAGATAAGAGGGGAGCAATCAAAATGCACACGCACACAATGTTCAAAGAACAAACTTCATCTTTAAAATTACAGAAAAAGAAAGAGAAATAAAACTAATAACAGTAGAAGGGAAAAAAAGATGAGCGATTATTGAGTCAGAGTAATCAGGCGGGCAGCTGTTTGGCATGAAGTTGAAGAGGTAAGTGGAGACCATGTTAAAGAACAGGCCACTTTATCCTATGGAAAACCGCAAGCTGCTGAAGTTTAACCAGAGGAACGGCCTCGCTGCACTGTTGGTAAAGAGTGGTTTAGGTGCACATGAATGGATGCGAGGGAACATGTGAAAAAGTGGGAGTATTGGTTCTGCTGAGAGATGACAGCGGCTTTGTCTAGGAAAGCAGCGATGCTGATAAGATAGGCAGGCAAGCCTGAAGTAGATCCAGGAAGTCCCAATTATGATCTCCTTAGGAGGAAAAGCACGGTGAGTATCAAATCCTGCAGACCTGCCAGGGTCACCATTTGCCAGACACAACAGTTTTACCCTCCCGCACCTGTAGGCCCTGTGCCCCATATGAGTACAGGCACAGAGGCAACACCAAGCATCTTCTAAACACATCTTGAGACTATTTCTGCCCAAAGCTAAACCCTCCGAGCTTTTCTGTGACTTTAAGCGGTGACGACCTTCACTGCCAGGAGCTTTAGAAGCCTGAGCTGTCAGTGTACACACATGCAGAAACTGGAGTAAGACGACTGAGTTCCAGAAGTGAACACTACAGAAGGTCCTTAGCTGGCTTGTTGGAGAAGTTCCTTGGTTGGTAGGTAGGAAGGAAGGAAGGAAGGAAGGAAGGAAGGAAGGAAGGAAGGAAGGAAGGAGTTGAATGTATGACCTCCAAGAAAAGGACGTCAATATATTGCCTCTGAATGACAAAATGAACAGAGGCAACACTGCATGACTGAGGACAGCTTTCTGCCATGCTATCAGAGAGCAACCCAGTGTCCCGGCCCTCCTCAGAAGAAACGGTAGACACAGCTACTCTCCCAGGCCCTGCCAGCGACAAGGAATCTCAAGTCCCAGGGAGTATTTGAATTGCCAAAGTGTGCCTCCAGGAAGATTGACAAAATGATGGAAAATCCCAGATTTTGGAATAAAAAAAATAAAACGCTCAGGGAAGGGATAGTTGTTGATTACACAACATCCAGCCCTTCAAACAATGAAATAATCATCAAATGAGTCACTAAGAAGCACATCAATGTTCCCCGTTCGTCCTTATTTCACCAGTCTCAGAGCGGCTAAGTGACATTGGGTGCCTCCCCTTTGGAGCACAGGTCAATTTCACTCCAGAGAAAGAGGCCCTTTAGTTAAACAGGGAGGATGACTTCAGAGCTGGGAAAACTCCAACAACCTCGGATGCTAACACAAAGCTAAACACACTTCAATCAACAAATACTTGGTGAATTCAGTATTTCTCAACTTAATCAACTTTGTTCCATTCATGTCCATCTGATATAAATTCAGAAACTTGAACTGTGTGGCTTTTTCTCTCTGTCTCTCTGTCCATCATTAGGCTAAAAAGTCATGAAAAGGGCTTTACTGATAGCGGAAACTGGCTGAGGCCACACGTGGGACATGCAGGCCAAGGCTAACAGAGTGTCTGTAGGGCTACCATAAACTAAAGCTAGAATGAATCTGGCAGGCTGGCCCACATTATCTTCTAAACATGAAAGCTGGGGCAATATGATGCCCTCATGAGAAGACAGCCAAGAGCAAAGACAACAGCAGAGAGCCCGAGGAGGAGGATTCCCTCAGGCTGCATCCTCTTCTACAGCAGCGCTCTGGTAGTCTGCAAGGACCAGGAGTGTTGAGCGGATGCTTTTTCATGCAGTTTCTGCATCCTGTTGGAATTGCAAGCATGTCCATACTCTCACTTGTTGTCTCTAATGGAAGTGTCTGGAACTACTTTGGCTTGTCCACCTCAGTGCTCCCTCTAAAAGTCTACTTCAAATGCAGCCACCTGGCTCTGTCCCTCTTGTAGTAAACCTCTGGGACTCCTGGAAGATTTTCAAGTCAGCTAGAGAAAACTATCTCCACATCTAGGACACTTGCATTGGGATGTATGCTCCATCAGACACTGTCATTGTTCTTGGAACCAAAGGCTGTAAAGATCAGAACTTTTCTGCATTTGTAAAACTCAAGATTTGGACTTAAAAAAAACAAACAAACAAAACCAAAAGAAAGGCCCTTTCTCTACACAGCAGTTAACAGCTGGCTGGGTTGTCTTTTCAGTGGCATGGACTGATAAATAGCCAGGCAGGCCTTTAACTTAGCACTGGGGAGGCAGAGGAAGGCAGATCTCTGAGAGTTCAAGGCCAGCCTGGTCTACAACGTGAGTTCTAAGGCAGACAAGGGTGTTACACAGAGAAACCCTGTTTTGAAGGAGAAAAAAAAAATGAGATCAATAATCATGTTCAAAAGTGGGTAAATTAAGCTTGTTACTTAAAAGACCAGTGCAAAAGTTTCTCAATATTATCTGTGATTGTGTAAACTCTAGTAATTACTCATATCAAAGATGAGGAGGAGGAGGGAGGCAGATGGAGAACCTGACATGGTTTAGGAAAGAAGACATTACTGTTCCCACATTTACTTCATTACTATAATACTTTGCATTATACAGATACTCTCTAATCTTAGGAACAGCATCTGGACATTAATCTGTACCTCCATGAACATTAACTAATTATATTTCTTATAAAAATACTGAGATTGCCTTTGTGGTAATAATTACAATATCTTAAAATCAAATAACACAGTTCTCAAAATGCAGAGACCCAGACTTGAAGAAAGAGTGTGCCAAACCCCTGGAGACTCTCAACACAATGCATGGAAGCTAGAGTCATATGTTAAACCTCTGGCCCTACTGGTTGTTCCTCAGGACCCTACCTCTGCAAGAACATAGGACTTACCCTACATTTCTGAGAAGACAACGTTAAAAACTCATGTCAAGGTACACAATGTGAAGTAAAGGCAGGCAGGACAGCTCTCCTGGAATCTCCAGGCACACTGAGCCAGCAGCACTGGGAATGCAGGGAAACACCAGCCTGCATTTCAATATGGCCCACCCCTGTTCCATACCATTACAAGGGAAACGGAAAATAAGAGTTTCTAGTCTGTTTGTGTCTCAGTCCAAGTTAAGGGCTGTTCGGTTTCCAAGAACCCTTCAAAGGTGTCTCGTGTGTCTTCTTCTACCATTCTTTGGAGTTCTCTAAAACATAACGGCTCCTACCAACAATGTTGGAGGTAGCTTCTACTCAGCAAGAGGTTCAAGGTTTAAGGGCCTTATAAAATTACAAGTTTTCTCCTGCTGCTCTCAACAACTGATGTAGAAATGACCACAACATCTGGAATTCACCAGTAAGATAGTGAGCGACAGAGCCAAAGACAAGAATTCCAGATGAGCATCCAGCGTTGTGGGAATGCTACACGGGGAGAAGCTCTAGACTTGACAGGGATCCCAGGCCTGGGTTGGGTACTGCCATGAACTGAGAAGCCAGAGACAGAGGTGGGAAAGCTACCTCATGGCTTTTCAAGACTTTGTCCATACACCTTTCCATCATATCCCCACAGGGTGACAGTCCTGGGCGGGAGGTGCTGGGAAGTGCTTCAGGGTTCCCCTTCTACATATGTGGAAAGTAAGACACCAGAAGGGCTTAGCATACAGTCACAGAGCAAGATGGACTAACTATGGCCAGAAGACAGACTTCTACTCTTGAAATTCCAGGGTCTTCCTGCTCATTTCCACTACCAAGGGGAACAGGCTACATAAATATGATTGAGAGATGTAACAATTTCGAAGCAGAAAGAGACAAGATTTATAGTTGTTTGAAAATTAGATAAATTTGAGATATTTTAACAATTAAAACTATTCCAAAACCCTTCATTTCATACAGATAACCCCAAAAGAAATTATGGAACCCTGTTTGCAGCATCTACTGCTCTTCTCCTTTCCTGGGACTAAGGGAAGCCTTCCTTCCTTCCATCCACATGAAGCAGATGGGCTAAACAGCAACCTGGCTAGTTTCTGTCTGTCTTCACCTCCGAGTTACCTTGATGGGTGGCTATATATATGACATAGGACTAAGCAGTTACACAAAGATTTGCTCAAATTTTCTCAGAGTAAGCAGAAACCGAGAAGAAGCCTTCTGGCTTACATGGAGAGGGAAGAAGCAAATAAACAAACGAATTAAAGAATGCCCAAATGCAAAGATGGAGTTCTAAAGACAAGGGAAAAAAAGAGAGCAAGAGACATGCATATGGCTGACTTGCTGTTTTGATCAAAATCTGCAGACTCTGCTGTCACTTTCTCCATTAGGCAACTCACACTAGGTAAGCCACTCACTAATTTGTCTCTAAAAAGAGTTCTGTTTAGAGGCAGTCCCTGTATCACTGGGTTTTACAATTTTTATCTGATAATTTTCAAATGTAATAGTGTAATGAACCCTTATTTCATATCTCTGTCTCCCTCACCACACACACACATGCAAATGCACAAAAAGATAATCCAAGCAACAAGTCATTTCACCTTCTAATATTCTATTATCATGAGGATTTGAGATAAATATTATAGAATGAAAGCTTAAGAGTCAGATGAAGCCAAAGAAAATGGGGCTTGAAATTATCTTGCCTGGTACTTACACCAGGTCTACAGTTCATCTACTGGCCCACTTGAACCACAGAACTTCTGTTAAGGCAATATCATCATGATTGAGAAATTGGCACAGGGGAAGTAGAGAGAAATGACTTCAGATCAGGATAGAAAGCCATCCTGAGACTTCCATGTCCGACATGGGAAAGACTGAAGTTATCATTTGTCTTCCTAATGGCCCATGGCCTTGTGAACTTTCAACTGTAACTAAGAGCACACCAAAAATGTTGATGTTCTGATAAACACCACAAGGGCAGTTTCAAAGGGACAAGTTTCCTAGAAACAAACCCCAGTGTAGGAGAATAACAAAAAGAGAAAAATGGCTGTGGCCAGAGGAGCTGAAAACTCCAGCTGCTGGAAGTTGCTGTTGGCTTCTAAAAGGACAGACCCACTAAAGAGTCTAACCATCCCAGAAGAATGGGAATCTCAAAACCAGTGAGTACTGCCCTATCTCTTTCACAGACAGTAGAGGAGAAGCAGAGCCCAAGGGAGCTAGGCGTTCGGTTTTGCTCTTGGGACCACTAGCAGGCAGTAGAAACTGGGCAGACATGACTTTAATCCCAGGGGCAGGTGAGAGGCAAGAGTTCTTCTGGAGTCCCTGGCTCGGGTTTCATTAATGAAGTGATGTGATGTGACGAAGGAATAACAGGGCATGAACCTTGGGGTCCCCACCGGGCCCACCCATTCCAGTCATGCAGTGCATCACTGTTCCAAACAATGGAACAGCATGAGAAATGGAATAGATTCCCATCAGGTAGAAAAACAAACAACTGAGTATGTATCCTTCTCCTCTACCCCACCCTCCAGCAGGCACCAGCCAGAAAAAACTAATCCAAAGAAGGCAGCAAGAAGTGGCAGAGAAAATCCCCAATTCACCCTCCAGTGACCTGGCCGTCCAAAAATGTAAGCCAGTCTCAGATTACAGCATCTCTCTGTGCCAATGCACAC
The DNA here is from genome assembly GCA_001685075.1 of Bramus lutescens. Lineage (NCBI taxonomy): Eukaryota > Metazoa > Chordata > Mammalia > Rodentia > Cricetidae > Bramus > Bramus lutescens. The sequence continues at coordinate 106,136 of LOEQ01002040.1, read as the reverse complement.
AGCCACCAGAGAACACACACTGGGGTCACCGTGCCAACTCAAAGGTAGATGTCTCTTCTCAGAGAAATGCTGGCCTACGACAAAAAGAGAGGGTCTCCTAAAGGAGAGCAAGTTCTCCAAGCTGCTCTGAGCCTGAGAAAGCAGTGTGTAGGGTCCACCAGGCACAGTGAACATCTGTAGGAAGTGACCTCAGACTTCCCCTCTTTCCCCTCACCCATCCCCTGTCCTATCCCCCAAAAGGAGTTTTAACACATTATTAGCACTGAGGTCCTGAGGATCTGGTGAGTCACCAGGCTCACACATGGTTCCAATGAGCTCTTGACCACTACATGGTAGGGAAGCAGGAAAAACAAATGAAAGCAGTTGTAATTCGGCAGCCAGAGTTCAGACCTGCCAGACAAAAGGGATTGCAGGCATGTTCCCAAATGCGTTCAGGCACCTGACATGCAAAAGCTATTTTTAATCACTGGATTTATTTCTTTCCAAGCCCCTCCACCTTCCTCCACCTCAGCACATGTATAGGAAGGCACAGCAGGACCCAAATCAATTCCAGGTGTTCAGGGAAACCCAGAAAGGCTCTTCCGTTCCAGGAGAGAAGCCAGAAAGTAGAACCGGCCCCTGAGTCCTGCAGATCGGTGTTCTGGCTCAGTCCCTAGGACGGCTCAAATCTCCCACCCAAAACACCCAAGGAGGAAACGCGTGAATGAAGATGCTCTGCTAGAAGGCCTTTGAAATATAAATCTTCTCTAGCAGCCCCAGCAAGTGAAGGCCCAGGAAATGGTCTCAAGACAGAGATCTGATTCTTCATTTTGTTCTCATTTTCAGTTCCGTACACCTGGGAGGTTGACAGATCCTTGAAACCTGTTGTCCCTCCAGGCACTGCAAAGAAAATCTCATGCACTGCTTCCTGTCAAAAGTTGCACCAGTTCAATTAAGACACCTCACTCCGCTGAGCGTCTGTTATGTCCCACTAGACGCTGGCATTTTCACATGCCTGTCCCATAACCGTCATGGCAGAGCACAGCCCGGAGGCAAAGCAAGCTCAGGAAAACCGATTCCGATGAATCTCTCTCTCCACCCCGCTGAAGGAACAGAGTGATGTCTTATTCATTCTGCATCTTGTAACCCAACCTGCAAGGGGGAAATCCTTTTGGTGGCCGTCATCTAAAATATGTTTGCCATGACAACACTTCACACCTAAACAAATCCTGTGGATCTTTAGTTTTTAAAAGCTTCCTGTGAGTACCATGTTAGAATCAACAGGACAGAAAGAAAATGTATAGTTCTGTACTCAAAATTCTTCCCTATATATGAAAGAACGAGCAGTCTCTGCTTACACCAAACAGACCATACTAATCATTTATGGGCTTTTAATTCAATAATTCTCCCATAGTTTAAAGCAATGTTTAGCGGGCAAGGGGTGTGGCTCAATGGCAGAAGGCACATAGCTAGCCCTGGATTCTAGTCCTACCACCCTATGGCATACCTCTTCTGCACAAGCAGCATCTGGACAGAATGTGGACGCCCTTAGAGGGTCACTTTCAGCCATTTACAGGGTGGTCACATACTTCAGCGCATTTCCATCCTAGTTGGCTCTTCTCAGCTCTCACCACACAATACGCCTGTGTACGTTCATAGAGTCCCAGGACAGTGTGATCCCTTGGTCTTGATAAACACAGTGTCAGGCTGTAGTCTCCATGGACGTCCTAGGTAGATGTGCCCGCATCTGCACACAGCCATGCTGCACACTGATGACTCTTTCTCTGTCTTATGCCTTCTGGCTTGGCAGTGTGAGGACTGGAACCCAGGCACTGCACAAGCTAGGCAAGTTCTCTACCAGCCAGTCCCAGGCCCACCCCTTATACTTCTGATATTACTAGTCTAACCTTTAACTAAAACACTCATGACAGGCTCTCAGTAATGGCATGACACCGAACAGCCCCTCTCAAAATGATGGAAACTATCTGACGCTCCACGTCTTGCTATTATCCCAGCAAGGGGTTCTGCTTCTGGTGTGCTGCTTATGGACTACTGATGAGTCTCGATGGCCTCCGCATCTCCCATCCCAAGAGGGTTATTAGGACAATAGACTTATGTTAATCTCACTGGCTTCCCACCTATCATTACCATCACTGCTTTTTAAGTAGAATTTTACACTGCAGACAGTGTTTTCTCAAATGTTTTAGTATTATTTCCTCCATTCCTCATGTGAGGAAACTGAGGCTCACGAAGGCTACTTCAGTTATTTCACCACCATGGCCAACAGGAAAGTGACGCAACCAGAAATTCAAGTCCAGATCTTTAGACACAAAGGTAGGTATTTCCTCTGTGTCTATTTGTAAAATACAAGCAGGGGAGGCAGAAAAGACAGGCTTGCCACAGGATGTAGCGTGCTTCGGAGAAGGGTAGACCTCCGTCCTGGAGACAGCAGGATAGCAGCTGTAACACAGGGCTCCAGGTGCCACTATGTCCCTATGCCACTGCATAAACACTCCCTGAACTGACCTTTTCCCACTCCTGGCTCAGAACCTCAGTGCTACTTCACTGGAAGGTAAAATATGAAAAGGGGGCAGCCCGAGCACCCCCACCCCCAGGAAAGTAAATCCAGGAGAGGTAGAAATGAAGCATTTTCTCCATGGGCAAGGGAAAAATCTGGGCAAACAAATGGAGCTAAGCCCGTTTATTTGGGCTGGAAGAGGTAAAGTTTTCCTGCACTTTTGAACTGTTCTCTCAAGGCCTGCCTCTCCCTCCCACGCAGGAAACAAACACAGAGCCAGACCTCTTCCACTGAGTACTCTGGGGCTCAAAGCTAACTGGGGAAGATGTTCTGAGAGGGAGGAGCTGGGGGGGCTGCCTAGGAAGAGACAGCAGGAGAGGAGGCAGCGGAGGGAGGACCAAGCCAGAAGAGAGGCAGAAGGCCAAGTGGGAAGGGGCACCAGAAATGCCTCAATTTACCCCAGCTAATGATGTTCAGAAAGGGCCATTTTCCATGAAACTTGAAAGGAAATTCTTTCCCCATTTTCTTATTTATTTAGAGATTATATAAATACATTTTAAACCCCCTCCCCTCTAAAAAGGACAATTTTCTAGTGGGGGGAGAAAGCCTTGTTTGAGATGAAAGCCAATCTTCAAAATCCCTCAGAGGAAGCCGGCATGTCTTGGTGCTACAGAAAGAAAAACAAAGTAGACATTCTTCCTGTGTTCTGAGGCTTTTTTATGCAGATGTGTTTTTCTTTTAATAAATAAATCTGGATGGAGAAGAAAAATGCACATCCACAAACATTCACACAGTGCAACTGTCTGTATTCAAACCAGAAAACCCGTGACAAAAAAAAAATGAGTGTGCAAGTGTATTTTTCCCAGTAGAGGAGAGAGAGATGCTTAACGTGGCGCCATAAGCCCACACATCTGGGAACTAAGTGTCTCAGCCTAACAAGAGAGTGGCAGTCCAAAGAAAGGCAGAACCTGGGCAAAAATAAGCATTCTGCTCTAACAGTCTTCTGGCCAAAGACACTCAGTGGTGCCCTACTTGGCGAGCCTTTTGGATTCATTAATAAGCTATGATGGTTATGAAAAGAGTAATCATATCCATTTTGTTAAAAACAAACGCTTGCTTGGGAGTTGTGTCCTTCAGATCTAGTTCTAATTGTTGAAGCCTTGTAGAACAGTAGCAGTTTTTCAGCTTTTATCCTTCCCCATTGATAACCCCTCTGTCCAGGTTTACAAACATTCACAGTGGCCTCTCGCTTTACCTAAAAGCAATACTTCAAGCCTGCACTCCTGTGTCCCTAAAGAGTACCATAAACCTCCACAGAGAATACCCTACTTTTTATGGTAAACTGAGACCAATGAGATGATCATCTAAAATCAAGAACACTAGCAACTATCCTGCAACAGCCAAACTCTACAGCCAGCTCCATATGAACTCATAGGGTGTCAATCCCACATCTAGGGCCTGGCATTTATTGGCTTCAAAGCAGGACTTCAAATTTATCTACAGCAAACTGCACTGTTTTGATCCATACTTCTCCATGCAAAAAAATCTTTATAGCAAGAATCTGCACACACCCTATTAGCTATCTATCCCAGCCTTTACACCATCTGTAACTTACTAGGAATGCTTTCTGCATCTTGTTCTATTCTAAGCCCCTGATGATATTAAAAAAAAAATGGAAAAAAAATCGAAAAGGCAATGGCCAAGTACTGAGTGCTATAATGTAAGACCACAGACTATGTATTACTCTGACACAGGCACATTAATCAAACCCCTGTGGGGACAGGTGTTCAACCCCTTACAAATCCTCCCGATTCCACCATCAACACATCCACATATCTTTGTCTCCACCACAAATATATCAAGGAAAGACTCAGACAAAAGAATTGCTGGTGTCAAAATAGGAGGCTTAGGATTCAGCTGATCTACACCATAGGTTGATTCTCCCCAGCACCCAACAAGTGCAAACGGAAAACCCAGGCTGAAATTCAGACTTCTGCACACCAAGAGAAAGAGGTGGGGGCTGGAGCAATGGGGGGGGGGCAGTGGGT
>LOEQ01002040.1:88911-101577 GCA_001685075.1 Bramus lutescens | reverse complement strand
GGGTCGGCTTCAGCACCAGAAACAATGGGCAGTCAGAGAACAATGGCTACAAAGTCTTGGTCTATTTATATCTGCCCCTGTGAGTCCCAGACAGGAGGAACTGGAAGTCTGCCCTGTATGCATAGCTCCAACTGGACCAGAGCTGGGAGGAAGATGAGGTCACCATGAAAGCTTCCTGCTGAGGAATGATCTATTCTTTTGCTCACACTGTTCCTTCTCAATCTATTAGGTCTCTAGCCAAGTGTAGAGCGTGTTTGCCCTCTCTAGTCCCCTCTGAGAAGGGCAGACCTGAAAGGCAATTAAGGCCTCTGTCTACAATGCTCAAGAAGGGAGGGATGCCACGGACAAATCAAGCAGCCCATAGAGGTCAAAGCTATGGCTCCTGAGACAATGGTCTTATCAGGTTTGTTCATTGCACCCGGCCGGGGACACTGCTATGAGGACACTGCCCAGCTCACTTCTTTGGAGCTGAACAAAGGGACCAACAGACAAGACTGGGAGTGTATCTCAAGGCTAGAACACCTGATGTGTTCCCTCTGGGTTCAGCCCAGCACCACTGACAAGAGGCCTAAAGAGGCCAAGGGCTGAACCATGCAGACACAAATAAGGTAAAGATCTTTCATTCCCTTTGGTCGCTTGTCTTCTTTGGGAATTTCACCTTTTGTTCTAACATGACTTCATATTGTGATAATCAATTTTAACCGCACCCTATTGAGTTTCTTGGATTCTTATTCTTCCCACCAGCTTACTAAAATGGCTCCCAGTGGTCTGATTAGCCTGTAACAGACAACAACCTGAAAATGCATACAGCCTCAGAATAGAAGAAAGCTATAAGGAAAGAGTGCCCATCTCCCACCTCCAGTGAGTCCCTGTGAGCTGTCACCCTGCTTGCCTACCTACATCATACATGCCGCCTGTATCTTTGAGGACTAACAAGAAACCGTGCCCACTGGGTTCAGTCCTACAAATCCTAAGCACAGAGTTAGATTTTTCCAAAAGGCAAGAAATTTGGGGACCAATGCAGATCCTCTATGAGGCAATAATCAGGTTTCCACTCCTGCCTCTGAGTCTCCAGTCATGACTTCCTTCCTTGCTCTGAGAAAACCAGCACTTAGACAAGCAAAAGGGAAGTTGAAGGAAGGCAATTCTCCTCCTTTTTCATTTAAACACCTTAGAATGTGAAAGAGACTCCCCCAGGATGAGAAGGAACTGGTGGTGAGCACCTAAATGTCTTGTAATTTTAGAGTTTAGGCACAGAGCAGACAAGGCAAGACATTGCTGGAGCCAACAGACCCAGAGGATAGCTTAAGGCTCTACTGTGTTCCTTCCCCAGTCCCTTCACTCCCAAGTCCATTTCAGGGCACCCGGAGGGCACACTAATAAACCTGAGCTGCCAAGATAACTGAGATACCACGTACAGGTCCACAACCAACAAGCAAACTAGTCACTCGGTACAGATGGTAAAGACAAAACTCAGATGAAGACCACCTTAAAATGCACCAGACAGTGGCCGCTGAAGTGGTGTGTGAAACATGTGATCTGATTCCATATTTCATTCAAACCCTGCTTCCTTCATTTCTCTCCACCCATTTTCCCTGCAGGCAAAACACTAGCTTCTTTCCAAAGGCCCTGCTGACTCATCCCAGTGTAATTCGAAGGAGCCACATGGGAGCCACACGGTGGGAGTGGGGAGAAGGCTGAGAAACTCGCATTCATAAAGTTCAGACCTGAAGCGAGGCTGATGGAGAAGACGCGAAAATTCCTATCCATTGTTTGCATGGTAAGACATGAGACAACCCTCCTCGGGGCCTATCAGCCTTCACAATTCCCTGCACGCCAACAAAACACACCAGCAACCAGGGGCCTTGCCCCACACTGGAACATCTGGAGTTTACAGCCTCAGGCTTTGTATGTTCAACAATTCACAGACTAAAGGCCCTCTCGGTCCTGTAAATCCCAATGCATGTCTCTAATGAGCCAGACCCCTAGGACTTCAGGCATTAAAGGAATCATTTGAGAGTCAGCCCCTGCTAAAGTCTCCTGAGCTGCTAAGGAGTTAAAGACCCAGAAATACACTTTGAAGAGAGGATAGTTACCCTCCATTGGTTCCCAGCTAACCCTGTCATCTGACCTTCTCCACTGTCGGTGCAGATCTACCTAATCTATAATTTGGGCCCACGTACCTCTTCAGCTTTGGCTGAAGAGTCACCCCATGCAGTCTGCCTGAGCTTTTACCCCTCTCTGGTCTTGTTCTTCTATACGCCCTCGCTCTGGTCATGCAAAGCCTCATGTGCAGCCAAGACGCAGAAAAGAATTTACAGAATTTGCTATAAAACCTTAACGACTCCTGGGAGGGAGGTGCTCCCGCCTGGCAACCAGGCATAATCAGAAGATGAATGAAAGGAGGAGGAGCTGCAGAGCTGTGTCACTGGCCAAGGGTCCCACGCTACTCCTGGAAGAATTAGAAGGACCTTCAGATATCATCTACCTCCAACTCTTTCTTTTCCTAATGGGGAAAGGAAGTCCCAGGAGGTGACCCACACATGACTTGGTCACATGGTTAACTAATCCGAGACCTTCTAACTCCCTGCCCAGTATTTTTCCTATCTATACCACCCCTGTTTACTCATTGTCATAGAATAGGAGAAGAGGGTCCTCTATGCATCTCCCACCACCAAGGTCTGGAGCATCATTTTAGATTAGCGTTATTCCTCCCCACGTTCTTCAGAATCCCAAAGGGACAACTATCCAACACGCCAACACGTATGTGAAAAGTACATACTGTGGAGCCCTGTGAGACCTGCTGCCACTATAGCTCACAAGGGTTGAGTGACAACCATAGAACTGTAGATATTTCCCCCCAAGAGAAAGGTTCCTATATCAGTGATTATTTAAAAAAGCAGTGTTTGGTGGCATGACATTAGAACGTGCCCCAGCTCTGAAAACCCAGGGTGCCATTCTTCTTAAAGCAGAAGCAGTGAAAACATCAGTTAATGTCTGATCTACAGATCTGCATCTAAAAACCACTGAAAGGAGAACCAAGAGTCACTATGCCATTTGAAGCCTCTCCAATATTTCCATTTCAGTTCTTCTAAGGAGCCCAAACAGAGTAACCAAGAAACAGAGAATGCCAAGGAGATACAGCACTACCCAGGACCCAAAGTCAGAGTGTAGGCTTATGAAGTAAACCTCATCTAATGAATGAAACTGCCTGCCTCTGCCCAGAGGGACTGGGGCCTTGGAGCAATCCTAGTACCTCTCTTCCTAAAAGCAGACACATTCAGAGTATTGGAACTACAGCTTTAAAGAATGGTATAGCTCTCCTAGTTAACACCTTGAGCTACACAGGCTTCTTACTTTTGGGTCTCTCATAACAGCCCTACGTACCCAGATTTCAGCATACTGACAACCACACCACTGCCTCAAAGTCTTGCCCGCACAGGCCCACAGCAGACAGCTATGGGCGCCTCTGACCCAGTCGCCAGGCAGACCCAATCTTCAGATCAATGGGCTAGACAGACCAGTAGTTGGAGATCAGAGAAGAACTGATCAATGATAAGAAGGCAGTAACTGAAGCCACTCTCCTCATCTGCCTGGTCAGGTGGGAAAGAGAGGCCTGGATGCACTACCCTCATCCGATCCTAATGACTGGCTCTGCCTCATCAGGAAGCCATTAGGAAATTGCAGCCACCACAGCCCAAGCTCCCTGGGCCTGTGTCTGTATGCAGCTGGTGAAAGCGCTCATTCCCCATTACCTCCACCCTATAGTACTGGGGCTTTACTCTACAGAGAAGCCTAAGCAAGCCGGCCGGCAGAGTAGATAGAGCAGCCCTTGAGTGCTGGGGAGAGGCGATTGGAAAGTAGATCCCTGGGGATCGGAAGATGGAGAACTCAGTCAAATGTGTACTTTTGAGAACTCCTTGGGAACCTGTCCCTACTGATGACATGCCTTTATTCCATGGGTGTCCACTATAGACCGTGGGAGTGCATGAAGTTTGTCTGGAACACCAAAATCATTTTGACATGAGGCACTTGCGATAATTACACAACTCTGTGAATGTACTAAAAGCCACTGAACTTCTGCTATATGAATTCTATCAGAAGAGATAAAACAGCTATTGACTCAGAGGGCAATGGGAGTACCTTGACGAATGACAGCCTAGACCCTGCACTTGGAGTTCCCCTTCTGGTGAGACAAAACCATGCTGGTAAATATGCAAACAGCCGTGCATGCTCCCAATTGCACAGATGCCAAGACTTTGCAGAGAGACCAATGTGGCTGGATTCCAGAAGCTCTGGGAAGGAAGATAAGGAGGAGCCTGCAGATGTCCTGGGATGGGAGGGAACCAAGGTGACAAGTATGATGCCAATTACAGTGAAGGGAAGGAAGACCAAGAGAGGCTGGGACCTCCCACACCCACCTCTGACACATGGAGATGCTTCAGATGGCAGCTAGACTGTGTGTGCCTCCCTGAAACACTGTGGGAGAAGCTGGACAAGTGCCATTTCCAGAACAGACACCTGGCATCAGTGACTTCTGGAAACACTTATGTAGAGGCCCCAGACTCTGGGGGGTATTAACTCTTGAGTCCCTAGTCCAGTGGTTCTCAACTTGTGGGTCACAACACTTTTGGCAAACCTCTATCTCCAAAAATAATTACATTACGATTGGTACCAGTAACAAACTTATAATTATGAATTAGTAACAGAATAATTTTATGGTTGGGGTCACCACAACATGAGGAACTCTATTAAAGGGACACAGCATTAGGACTGTTGAGAGCCACTACACTAATCCCAAGCCACGCCCAGAAGAGGCTTCCCCTGCCCTCACTTAAAGATCCTCAGAAGGAAATGTACCTTATACTCTCTCTGGTCCCCACCTCTGGCTGAAGGTTTCTCTCCCAACCCCAAGGAGGTAACAGAAGAGGGGCAGATAGGATGGGACCTCGGGAAAACAGACATCTGTAGGGCACAGGGTCCCAGATTGGGAAGTGAAGAAGGCCCAGTCACAACACGGTAACAGCAAGAGCATTTGAGGCAACTTTCTAGCTGGCTAATAAGTTCTGTCCCATGGAATATCCCAGCACAACACTGACTGGTTCCCTGGCCCTTGCTCAAATGGCACAGGCAGCACCCTTGATGAGTAAAGCAGGGAATAGAGACAGGAGAGAAAAGAGAAAAGAGACCTGAGGGGCGGAAATCAAGAGGGCAAGGAAGGACTCTGTAGTTCAGGGAACATATGAGATGAAATTCAGAGGAGAGAGAGAACGTGCTTAAGAAATAATTCTCCAAGCCTTACACACCCTCCAGTTGGGATGGGGCCCTGACTTGGCAGCGGGCTCATGGCTGCTTTATAATATACTGAATTAGTCACTGGTTTAGCAAGCACATTTACACACACCGGCATACAGCTGCTTAAAGGTGCACGATCCCCTTTCCTCCGTGCCAGGTTCTAGCTGTAAATCATCCATGGTAACCATCAACTGTGATGCCCAGAGGTGCATGGGTTTTAGGGAAAGTCTAGATGAACCCGGACAGTCCAGCTGGTGCCTGTTCAGGAACAGGATGAAGAACCCGGAGGAAAGACAGACAGGGTGGCTTCTGTGTCCTTAAAGTTTGCCAGGTAGATTCATCACCTACACCTTCACTTGTGCACCTATGATGAGGGACAGCCTGGCTCAGCAAGTGACCTGAACCTCTACTTGCTAAGCTGGGTTATCTGGTAGTAGTTTTCCTCCTTAAGCCTCGTGGTCTAGGCCACCTCTCGGAAAAAGACAAGAGTTCTGGAGCAAAAAGGAGAGCTTCTACACTGAAAACCATTGGAACTTTGATAATAAGCATCCTACGAAGCCTTCTTGTTGAAGCTGGAAGGACTGTGTCTGAAAATAATGATTTGCAGTTGGAAACCTGGCCAAAGCCTGAACTCAGATATGGTAAGTATGTGAAGAGAGAGACTGGAAAATAATGTAGCCAGCCACAGGACCGCTCTGGCTCACTTGGTTAAAGGGGTGTCAAGTGGAAAATTTTCTGTAACCAGGTTAACAGCAACCGCAGTTTTAACAACCACCGAAGTAAGAACGGTGTCAGCAGCAAAGGAAGACTGGGACAGAACCTGGTGGGCTAAGACAATGGTGACACCATTTCCTGAGACCCTGCGGTGTGGTTCGAAGGAAGGGAAAAGGAATTTAGAGGAATTATCTCTAATCCTTTCCATCACAGTGGAAGGGCTTTATCACCACCTTCCTTATGTGGATCAGAAAAGCACGGCTTGGAGAAACTAAATCATTTGCCTTAGGACAAGTTTGTGAGTGACAATCCAGAAATCAAAGCAGGGCTATCTCAGGTGCCTTTACTGAGGAATATGCTTGACCCAAGGGCAGAGATCACTTCGTACTGGAAACCTAACCATGAGCCTTTCCTTCTGATTAATTCTCATCTGTCAATCAAGAAAGAAGAATGCTCTGTAACATACAATTATGCTAAGCAACCCACGGCACAACTAAATCCACCTGACAAACTTAAGAACCCAGCACTAATGACTAAATGAGATGAATCACATTTTGACTCTGTTGGAATAGGAACCCGGGGGGAGCTCCGCAAATACTTTTGAGTAGCCTCTGTAGGAGGAGACAAGTGTGCACCCTCTGCCAGCCTTTGCTAACCCAAATTCTAACCCCTTGGAATTGGTCGAGTGGTAAATAAATACACTGGAAATATTCCTTTCCTACAAGGCATGGCAGCTGGGAGCAACCAGAGCCTTGTTTCATCTTTGCTCACGCACCGAATGAGCCATGCCAGCAGGCAGTGACCACTGACCAGAGAGCCCTGTGAAGCCAAAGCAACCCACCAAGGCCCCGTCTCCCTGAAACTCTGCTGCTATTTTGCTCAATAAGCACCCCAGAGCCACTGGAGTCTATGAAATGTCTAAGTTATCCTATGAGGCCACCCACTGCAGAAGACTGTGTGTAAGGGCAAAAGAACTGTCACTAGGGTCCCTTAAGAGAGGCCTTATTGAAGTGTCCTTTTTAAAGAGAGTCAGCAAAGGACTCCGCCCCCTCCGCCTCCTGCTTTAAAGAGGTTAGCCTGGGTCCAGCAGGCAGATGTTGATTTATTCCATGTGCCTGTTTATTTTTCTACAAACATTCCTGCTGCATCAAGAGGCCTCCAGGCCTAAACTTCTGTCCCCTCCCTGGAAAGTTCTCAGGCACGGCAGAGCTCTCACATCATCCTCCGCCCCGTTTCCAGTCATCAACATGGGGGCCCAAGCGTGAATTCTGTATGCAAGTTTAGCGAATTTGCTAGATACCTTTCATCTATCCATCTTGGACTTGAAAATACATGGTGGAAAATTTCAAGCCCATCCCTTCGGTAAATATTTATAAACAACTGGATTTTTTTTACCCTAGCCCTGATGATGAGGATCCTAGAAGGAAATAAAACACACAGAATTGAATCCCAGGTGTCAATGTTTCTCTTAAGAGTATTGTAAGGTGTCTCTCCAAATGGGTGTGTCTGTTTAGATTAGGATTTTTTATAAAGGTCTAAATACAGACCTGTGACTATGAGCCTCTGTGGCCCTGAGAAAATTATTTGAAAATTTCTGAGATTCATTTTCTTATCTGAAAGAAACAGGGATAAACATTAACTTCACAGAGGTGATTAGAGGGTTTGACTGTTTCTGTAAAGCTCCTTGTGAAGTACCTAGTGCCTTGGAGGCACTCTACAAACATTACTTTCACTCCCCTTATGCCTCAAGGACGGCAATGTGTAGAACACAATAACATTCGCATGTCTTGTAGAATACTTTATTTCTATCAGGATACAAGAAAGGTGTGCGACTGAACTCTTGATCTGTATGAGATCAAGGATGCATTTCCTGTCCACATGCATGTGACTCACCTTGGAGAGCTCATCTGTACTGAGCATCAGCTCTCCACACCACATCTCCCACTAATTTAACAACTCCTGTGCATCATCAGTGACTCGGGCACTTTCTAACCTATGGACTCTCTTACTCTCTCTTCCAGAGAATGACAGCTCACTCTGAGCAGCATCCTTCAAGGAGAATACAGAGAATACGAACAGATAACAATTACCTGGAGGCCTGGAGTAAAAACAGACTCAGCATCCTGAGTCTCACGTCAGGCCACAGAAGGACATGAGATGAGGACCTCTTCAGGCCAGCTCCATCCACAACAAAGGAACTGTTCAACCTAGGCAAGATAAGATCAAGGACTCACCCTTTAAGCCTCGTCTGAGCTACTCACAAGTAAGGAGTTCTAAGTCAGACACTGACCCTGGTTTGAGAAGAACCAGGATGCATTAAGATCGACTTTATGTGAGTTCTAAAATTTTCCTGACAAGAATTGAATGCTCAGACTAAAACATATCAAACTTAAAACCTTTCTGTTTTTGCTATAATCCACTGTACCATCCCTCTCTCCCATCTCCACCTCCCCATGCTCCATCATCCAGAGAAACCCGAGTACTGGTGGCTACTTAGGATTTACAGCCACTTACTAGGAAACAGTAGCAAGCCCATAAGAATATTTCTCAGGCCAAGAGTTGATCATTTGACTGGGGAATGCACTGGCCTCCAGGAAGACCAAAACAAAGATCAAATCAGCAAGGGTGCTGATTTTTCCTAAGAAGAATAATACATTATATTAGGGATCTGATCCAATCTAACTAAGCTCTGAGTAGACACACACACACACACACACACACACACACACAGTACCATAGCAAATTCCCTCTGTTTTAAATAGAAAGAATAAATTAGTCATCTAAGATATCATTAATTCTTGTATGACTCTTGGGTAATACAATTACTTTATATAACAGGTACTGTGACAGTCAGAATTTTCTACTCTGTTTTGTTGTTTCCCAGAAGCATGCTTCTGGCTGTCCAAATTTCCTTCTACTCATCAAAATGGACCTCTCACATGACATAAATTAAGGTCTAGAAGACCAAAGCCAAGCACATTTTTAATTTAAAATAAGTAAACAGGATTGGGGGATTCTATTTTTAAAAAAAAAATATTCTTAAGGCTCAAGTTCAACCTTTCACAATGGAAAAGTGCACACTTGTCTGGTAGCCTATAGAACCCACATTTGTTTCTTGACAAGTAACTAATCTGTCATGCCATTCAGTTTTTCTAGTAGCTATCTTGAATATCTATGCCATTCTCCTAGAGCTGACACCACAAGGGTCTGGGCAACCTGTCCAAAGCCCTGCATGTCCCAACTGTATGGGATGTGGCAAGGATGTATAAAACAGGCAGAGGAAGGGTACTTCTAGCAACAGAGAAGGGGGTGGGTGTCTTGTTGACATTTCAATCTCATGCCAGTGTTTATTGTGGCTATTATGTAGGTGTTCGTCAAACAAAAGAACACCTCGTTGTAAAAGTGCTAAGCACTGTTTGCATTCAAGCCCAGGTGCAGCCAAATCTAAACTTACATGCATGCCATCCTCACGGCTTTCTGAAGCACTTAGATATTGAATTTGGAGAGGAAGCTAAGGTCTATGCATATTTAGCAGTCTGCTGAAATACGCCCCATGACTTGGTTATATGTTAAAGATGGACACATAACTTTACCCATCAGAGATCCCAGTGATCTTCTAAAATGCCAATATTTAATGAATAAGGAGAGCATAGAGCAGGGATGCCAAGTTCTCTCAGTGTCACATGCAAAGAAATGACAGAACTAAAGCCAGACTTGGTCAGATGTCCTGGCATGTCCGTTCAGCCACTCATCTTAAATATTTCTTTTGGCATTTCAGAAGATCACTGGGATCTCTGATGGGTAAAGTTATGTGTCCATCTTTAAGATATAACCAAGTCATGGGGCGTATTTCAGCAGACTGCTAAATATGCATAGCAGACCTTAGCTTCCTCTCCAAATTCAATATCTAAGTGCTTCAGAAAGCCATGAGGATGGCATGCATGTAAGTTTAGATTTGGCTGCACCTGGGCTTGAATGCAAACAGTGCTTAGCACTTTTACAACGAGGTTTAACATCTTACTTCTGTGAAACGGGAATAAATGTTTGACTAGTACAGAATAGGATAAAACAATGTGGATCTTGGGCAGAAACCTAACATCCAAAACCTAAAAAAAAAAAAAAAATGAACAAAACACCACCAAGAAAACCAAGACGAGTAGGAATTTGATGTGACCCGTGATAAGAATTAAATGGCAATCTTCCTTGTTTTCCTCCCAGATAGACATGCTGAACTTAGGCCCTTGTTTCCCAAAGAAGGGCAACTGTGACAGATCTTCCTCAAAATGTAGAAATAACATCAATAAAATGAGATCACAGATAACCAATGTGCGTAGGCGACTCCACAGCCGCAAAGGCAACCTTTGAGAAGCGAGAGGGTCAGTGTTTACCACACCCAGTGCACGGTTATAGCTTCCTGGATGGCTGGCAAGCTAAAGCAGGTGGCACCCTGTCTACCCCCAACTCCACCAGGCCGGCCATGCCCATGGAGAGGTCAGTTGGTTGCTGCTCAGGAACCACCTGTGAGTCCCACAAGCAAGCATGGGCCCTTCCCTCTGTGCAAACACGCAGTAAGGACCTTGACTCACTGGGCTTGTCAGGAATTGGTGCTGAGGTGGCTCACAGCAGAGTACATTCCTGCTGCAGGAAGGGACTGTTTCTCAACAGAACAGAACAACAAGAAGGGGCAGCGTCCATGAAATAAGCCACTACTCAGACCACATGGGCAGCTGTGAGGACACAGCTAGGACGGCTGCTATACTTACCAGAGTACTAACCCACATCTCTCTTCCTCCCATTCAGACCCCTCACTGGAGCTGCCTTCAGCTGGTCCTGCGGCCAAAGCTTAGCAGAAAGGAAATTGTGTATTAGGAGACCAAGAGGAGACATGACTCTTGGCCCAGCATTACCCTGATGACATATTCAGAAATGACCACAGACAACTTTGAGCCAGAGGTTAAGAGTGGAGCACTCAGTTAACATGTGGTATTCATGATTGCTCTGAGCAATTCCTTCATCAATCCCTAATACCTTTCTGTGACGTGTTCTTTACAGAGGTACCCGGAATTCCCCAATGACATATCACCAGAACTGAGGGCTCTGTCTAGCTCATTACCAGCCTTTACTGCGGCCTAAAGTCACAAGATATCAGTGTTAAGAGAAACCTTACAGGTTATCTTCTCTAGCTAACTTACTTGACTAATTAAGAAAGTGCAATTCAGAATGAATAAAATTGCTTTTCCCAAGTCATACAAACAGGTACACAGCATCCTCCTGACTCTCGGACTTGTCTCTCTCTGTTTCTGTGTCTCTGGTGTTGAGCCTACAAAGTAAACCATATATATCATGCACGGTACTTGATTCCACTCTGCTGATAGGCCATGTTCTTCAGTCATGCTCACTCTCCACTGAACTCTGAACATTAGTAGGATCTGGGTGATGTAAGAAAACCTATGTACAAGTCATGACATTAATCTAAAACTCAGGCAAAAAATTGCAAGAAAAATAAGGATCAGTATAAAATCAGTCACATGAAAGTTTTCCACTGTGAGCTCTCTATAATGAATTTTCACTTTAAATCAGACCATCATACGTTATTTTTTTGAATGTGAATGATGACAAGGAATTGCCTTAGGAAAATAAGAGTTTCACCCAACACACACATACACACACACACACACACACACACACACACACCATTAATTTAAGAACAGTTACAAGGCCTGGCATATAGTGAGAGCTCCTAAAGCCTTAAAAAAATTTCATCTATAAACACAAGTGCCTGACTAAGTTATTTTCCATTCTTACCTTCAAAACATGTACCTGATTGATTCTGCCGTGTTCGTTGAGGTTTAACGCCTATTCTGATAAACTGATATAGAGGTTTTAGCAACTAACAGTATGAGTGGGAGGGAAAGTAATGCAAAAAAAAAAAACAAGTTCAGCCCTTTCAAAAACCTACTCAATAACATTGCTCTGTCCTTGAAACTGCCATACTTTTTTTTAAGTGTTGAAATTTTTATTATTTTAAATTTTGTGCTTGTGAGGGAGTGTGCATGGGGCCACAGGTGTCCACTGGGTCTAAAGGTGTTCGGTCCCCCTGGAGTTGAAGCTACAGACAGCTGTGAGCCACAAGATAGGGTTTCTGGGTACCTAGAACTCAGATCCTCTGAAAAAGCAGTATGTTCTCTAAGTAATGACCATCTCTCCAGCCCCACCCCCTTTTCTGAAAGGCAAAGGTCTTCATGAGATTCCCTATGTCTCTTAGAATCAGGCATCTAACTTCTCTCTCTACTCTGTGATCAATACTTTTTCCTCCAAGTCATTCTTTCATTCCAAACTCGCAATGTTATCATGCTTTTCTATATTAAAAATACTTCTTCCATTGTTCTTATGGCTCCTTCAAATGCCTCCAAGGGGCCCCTGATCTCCAGAAAACTGACCATGAACTATTGAAAGCATTCTAGCCAAGAACTATTGAAAAAGACACTCATCAGGCATAGAAAATACAAGGAGCCCTGGATGCAAGCACATGGGAAAGATAATATCGGAATTGTCCTGACCAGCCACAGATGCATGTGTTTTACATGTTTAGAAATGCCATCACAAGGGCTGGAGAGATGGCTCAGTGGTTAAGAGCATTGCCTGTTCTTCCAAAGG
>LOEQ01002040.1:57992-81441 GCA_001685075.1 Bramus lutescens | reverse complement strand
CGGGTAGCTGGCGTGCAGGGGCTGCTGCCACGGTCTCGGGAAAGTCCGTCTGATTCTGCACGCATTCTTGAGGGCTTGGTCACCGCTGTGGCCCTCTCCGGTAGCGGCATAGTTTTCCAAGTGCGTGTACATCATTCATTCACAAAGCTTGACACACAGGACGTGAGGCTTGTTTGGGTACGCACCGAGGTGCGCGTGTGGGGGATTCCACAGCGGGTGTTCTGGGAGGCCTCCAGCCGAGACATGACTCAGAATCCCACCCTTGGGATGGTTAAGTGACAAGGGTAGCCAGCATTGGTGAACGGAAAACCCTAACCAGCTTCCCTAGCTCAGAACCAAGCCTATCAGAGACCCCCAGAACTCAAGCCCCAAAGCTCCTGGATTAAACGGGGAGTCCAGAACCCATAACTAGTTCTTCTGCTCTATTAGAAACAAATCCCAACATCCTTTTCTACATCACGACATCCACCAGCACTCTGGTGTGAATCTCTGGGGCTCATCGCTTGTGATCTTTGGGAACTCCCAACGCTCCCAGATAAAAAGGCAAGCTAGGATAATCCATAGGTTGCCACTGATAATTAGCTAACATACATTAACAAATTACCCAGGACATGGTAGCGCATGTGTAGCCTGAGCAAGGCATTGACATCTACCTTTGATTAAAGGACAACATAAATCTTCCTGAGCAGCCTCAGAGAAGGCTATTCTTGGTACTGTTTCCTGATTTCTAAGCATGTGATGAACTCCCACCCCATGTCTGCAACTGTAAATTCTGCTCTAGAAAATTCCATCACACCTGCTAACTTTCATCCAAGCATGTTTTGGGGTTTTTGTTGTTGTTGTTTGTTTGTTTGTTTGTTTGTTTGTTTTACTCCCTTTGGGCTTTAGCAGTGTACAGGATTCCCAAAGCAAATCAGGGTGAAGAAACAGCGATAGAGTGTCAATCTCTGGGTCTTGGTCCAACCTCCGGGCTCCACCCTTCTTTGGTAACCAGAGAAAAATATGTATATGTGATAATCCTCATTTTTTTTAAAGAACAAAGACTGTTGCACTCCAGCTGTGTTTCTGCAAGGTATGAGAAAACAATGCTGGCCTCCAGATGACAAGAACAGACACTTCGGATCCTGGGAAAAGCTTAGGGAGCCAGCTGATGAATGGATTGTACATCCACATGCCAAACAAGCAGCCAGGAACAGAATCTTGAGCTGGTCCTGACTTACTATGACATCTGGAGAACTGAACAAGTGAACAGTTTCTTGGGGGAATTTCATTTTGTTGCTTTGGTCTTAGGAAAATGCTGGAGAGTTCTATTCTACTTGCAAAAGCAGCTTGCTCAGAATCACCTCTCTCTCTCTCTCTCTCTCTCTCCCCCCCCACAGGTCACACCTCTCTTCCTCTACTAAACTAGCATCTAGTTACACTACTGCTTACATGTGTGTGCGAGACACTTAAGCCCACCAAGATAGAGCTGTAAACATTTTCTTCCCTGGCAACAAGGAGGGAATGTGTTCCTTGTACACCCTGCACAGTGCCATCCATTTGTAGATCTTCCTGTTCCTTGCCCTGTCCCAAAGTGCAGGAGCTCAAATGTGCTAAAGTCCAGACCAGAAAGTGGGTTGGGATGATACTGATGGCAAATGTTCTGTGAAGAGCCCTGGATCTGGCTGAAATGCCCTGCAAGATGAAAAGTGCTGAGAGAGAACCAGTTAAGGCAGTTTTACATGTTTGGGACATTAATAATCCAACAAGGACAGTAGCTCACTTAATTAATGTTTGACAAATGGAATTTGTATTCTCTTTATAACACAAGTAGATTTTTTTTCAAACATTCTTAGGGAGTTTAAAAAACATTACCTTCTTTATACCTGAGCACACTGTTTCAAGACTGATGGTTTTTAAGGCACCTGGCAGGGACGGGGGGAGGGGGGATGGGGGTAAGTAATGTCTCTTTTGAGTTTGCTTCCTGCTGGGGAGAGAACCAATTTGTGTCTTTAAAAACCCTCAGAGTCTAGCAAATTGCATCTGACCAAAGGCTGGGACTCTGGAGTATAGGGATATTGAGTCCAAAAAGACATGAATGGTGTCAAGACAGGAGTTACCTTTATACAGGGATGTCCTCACCACAAGGAGCATCGAGCAAAAAATAATAATCCCCGTTCGTTCTTCCCTCAATCCTGCCCCAAACTCAGTAAGTATATAAAAATGCATTTAATTTAAAAGACTTATGGAAGCTCCAACCTTCCTCTGCAGAAGCGTGCTAGAATTCTCTGCGTTCTGAACCTTTAAAAATAGGCCTCTCTGAAAGGAGCACAAAAACATTCAACCACTAACAACTGATCCCAAGTGAGTTCATGACTCACAGAGGCTGACTTACTGGTAGAAATGTAAGGTTTTTTTTTTTTTTAAAACAAGCTCTCAAGATCTCAGTTAGCAACCTGTCTAAGCTGCACTTGTGGTCTCCTTTCAGGCTGAGAAAAGCCAACAGGCCCTGTCATACCCTGAAAAACACGTCAGAAACTTAACTCTGTACCAAGCGGTTTCTATTTGGTGCAAAGTATGGAGGGGGGGGGTGGAGTAAAGAAAAAATCTGCCCCAGGCTTCAGTATCTACCATTTAAGCAGCAATAAAATGGAAAGTTGGAGATAAGCAGGAAATTAAAATAACTATCAATTAAAATGTAATTCCAAAAGGCCTCAGGGTCAGTTTAGGAACTAAGCCAGGGACTCAGAAGGTGGTGTGGCTGAGTGCAGTCTGGCTCTGTGACCTCACCAAGGCCAGTTAACCTTTCTAGTGTCACAACCTCATCTCTGCTTCAGGGAATAAAACCACCCCTGGATCTTTCTAGCATGGAATACACTCATTAGCTATTGTTCGAGTAATACAATAAACAATGGACCATAAGAGAGCTGCAGTTGTTTGGCAGAAAGGGAGGAGGGTGGGGAGGACTGAAGGCCCATTCGGCCCAGAAAACTTTGTAATAAACAGAGATACTGAGCAGCAAGGGTTCAGAAGTGAGATTCAGATTTTTAACTTAACCAACTTGCTCTTACTAAGTTACTAAGGTAAACCACTTAGTCCTGAAACTCAGGTTCCCATGTTTGAAGCGGGGAAAATAATAGCACCCATCTTTTAAGATCATCTATTTGCTTTAAATAAGGCCGTATGTGCAAAACTTTAGCAGAAAGTCTAAAGTAGGAAAGTGTTCAATTAACTTCAGAAGATTATCTTTGTCTTTAGGACCCAGAGTAAGGGAGACTAGCCCTTTAAATCTGTCTCCCTGGACAACTCTGTGGAGTAGAATAGATACTTAGTTAACTAAGAGCTCAGATAACTATCATGTCGAATTTTAAAATCGAGTCCCCTTCCATGGTTCTTGAACAGAGACCTACCTGGCCTTGCTTGAGAATTTCCAGCACTGACTGAGGAAGAAAAACCGTGGATTAGTATTTATTCTGAAAGTGAGGCGGAAAGGTACTGTTCTAGATCATACTGGAGGCAAAACTTTGCCCTTTCTCACCACATGATGAGAGACGGAAGCCTGTTAGTAACTTCCAAGTACAGCCCTCCTAGTCAGCGGAGGAGAAAAATGAGCTTACTCTTGTCACACAAAAACCCAACCCCACGTGCGTCCTAACAGGTAGGTGACCAAGCACTGTTCCCAGAAATCCAGCAGGAATCTGTGCTGTTTTCAGCAAGTACATTGCAGACTAAGCACCCTCGTTCCCTGTGGGAGATAGCTTGGCATGGACAAGGAGGAGAAATGGGGTCTGGCTTGGCTCTATTGCTGTCTGCAGTCTCTTAGGCTATAATTATGAGCCATTCAACTGCATCTGCAGTCCCAACAATGTGGGATGGATTGGCCTAATCCACAGACCAAGCGACATTTTAAAACCCATCAGTTTAGACATCACGTATTCTTCTCACAGCAAATCAGACTTGGCACAGACAGAAAAAGGAGAGGCGCTGCCAATCAAAACTGCAGAGCTTGGGGGCCTTCTTCACACCCAGGGTCAGTGTGTTTCTCCGTAATCTCCCTGAATGTCTTTCTCAGGATCGCTGCTGCTTTCTGGGCCAGGAGAATGTAGAATGTGACTGCCCTATGAGCCTACAGGGATCTTATAATTTGGATCCCAATTTAAGTTGTTCTAAATTAGAGTAGAGAAGAGATGGGGGGTGAGGGTATTGGCACAGATGGCAAGAGAACTGGCTTCTCAAATAACATCGCAGAAGCCCCTAGCAACAGGCTTTTACCCCATGGCAGCAAGATTCTATCCTACCCCAAGGGTTTCAGGTGGTTTCATCTGAGCAGAAGGTTACAACCTTCCCCTGATCTTACCCGGTTTTTCTTTTAGATTATAAAGACAGTGCCAAACTTCAAGATGGGTTTTTCTGTATGCATGGCTTGAACTTTACATTCTAATAATTTCACTGTGAAATCTTTTCCCTTCCCTTAACTCACTTTCATTTTTAAATTCAAAGTCAGTCCACCCAAAAGACTTTACATGTACCACTCTGGAGACGAAGGAGCAGAGATGACATGATGGATTTGTTTATCCATTTTGTTTTGGGGGTTGGGAGTCAAACAAAAGAGCCTAGGAGAAAACAGCCCTGCCAGGGGAGACAGTAAAGGAATAGAAGGGGGCTCCTCTGGAAACAACGGAGGGCATGAGGGAAGTCAAAAGCACAGTGGCTTCCTGTCCTCGTTTTCCTGTGTCTCGAGTCTCCAAGAATCTACGATGAAATTAGGACCTGATAATGAACCCAGCACTTTCACGAAGCCAACTTCACTATCTCACATGACCAACAGCCATGAAACTGGGAGAGGGAGCTCTGAGACAGAGCCTCATGCTGAAAGAGCCACAGTGGAGTCAGGGGAGAATTCGGGTGGCAGGATCCTTGGGGGGTCACGGACAATGGCAGGGCAGGTCATGCTCAAATGTATCGGTATTTCTTGGGGTTTCTTTCCTCACAAGAACACCTGCCATAAGAAAGAATTTCCTTTTAGAAGCTTTATCTCCTCCCTAGGAGACATCAATTTTGTGTTCAGCAGACTGAATGCCTGCTTGATAGATGTTGAAACACGCATGTCTATCCCCTCAGTTTCTGTTATACCCTGTGTCATGGATATGAATATAGTTGGAACTTAATAAATAACCATGTTTCATTAATAAACAAGTAAATTCTTAATGTCTCAAATATTGATCTGTACAGAGAAAATAAAACTCATTTACTCGTTTTGGTTTGCCTACAAATGAGACAAAGTTGCCCACAGTTTGCATTAAAGAGCTAAACAACTCTCTCCTAACCAAAAAGATACTTCTGGCATTTTTATTCTAATTTATAGTGCTTGCTCTGCTTATCATTGCATCCATACAGCTACTTAAAATGTTGGCAAGGTCACTATATTCATTTGACTTTTCATCCGTGTCCTCACACATGTAGTTGTTTGTGGAGAGTAGCCTTTGTCTCACCACATGACAAGCTAAGGATCTCACTGTCAGTCTGAGCATTTATACAGCATACTGCTCATTTCTCAGACTCTGCTCAGGAGCCCTTTCTCTGACTGAATCTTCTATTCCACTGACCACCAGTTGCTGAGTGTGTGTGTGTGTGTGTGTGTGTGTGTGTGTACAATTTATAAGAAAAGGAAAATAAATGAAATGAACTCAAGTTTGTGTGCCTTTCAAAAAGAGTAATACATGGCTCCCAGGGGACACTGCATTTTCAAATGAATCCATTTGCTATAAGGTATCCAGCAATCAAGAATGAAGGGGTGGGGGGTACAGATGGGATGAGGGTGGTGGGGAGGGTTGAGCAGGGTGGGAAGGGGAAAGATATGGAAGCCACTGAACTGCAGGTGCCTGACAAGCACATGAGGACAGGGAAAGGTGGCTAACCTCTCTGGCAGTGATAGAATCACACTTGCTGCATCTTTTTTATCTGTGTGGGGGATAATCAAGATGTAGTAGCAGAAAATCTAGCTGATCCCAAGCCACAAGAACCAAGAAATCCACGGGCTGTGACTGGGATGGTGAATAAACGCATGGTAGTTTTCAACTCTTTTTCCACTACCGAAAAACAAGGAAAACTCACACTAGGAACATGGTACTAAGCAGCAAACACAGTTTGAGTGCTTTTCTTCAGTCACCCACAGACATTTTGCTGACATTAAGCACCCTTCGTTGAGACCCATTATGGTTTCTTAATGAATTAATAGGAATTCCAGTTTTATCAGTCTTAACACTAACAACAACTAATAACAGAGGATCTAGAACACATAGCACTTGAATAACGGAGGATCTAGAACACACAGCACTTGAATAACAGAGGGTCTAGAACACATAGCACTGGAATAACCGAGGATCTAGAACACATAGCACTGGAATAACAGAGGATCTAGAACACATAGCACTTGAATAACGGAGGATCTAGAACACGTAGCACGGGAATAACAGGATCTAGAAGACATAGCACTTGAATAACGGAGGATCTAGAACACGTAGCACTTGGATAACGGGATCTAGAACACATAGCACTTGAATTCTCATGCTGCTTCAAATCTAGATGCTGAGAGTGTGTTTGTGAGTTTATGTGTGTGTAAGTGTGACTAGAATCTAAGTTTCATGAATACACAGGGCATAAATCTGGAAAAACAATTTTAGGGTGTCTAGTATAATTACTTACATTTGTGACCCACACACACACAAGCTGCCACCACAAATACAGCCAAATATGGCACCCCTGTATGGCTAACAGATGAAAGTCCTCCTCAAGAGGGATATGTTCGCTTCAGTAGGATTGCAGTTCACACTCGATGCTACTTTAAGAAGACTCAAAGAGAGATGTGAAGTCAGTTAATCTACAAGGAACCAGCTGTGCTTCCCCCACACCATGCCTCAGCCTCAAGGTGGAATGAGGTGGCCGCGAGCACTGGCGGTGATGCAAGGCTCTGCTGGACTCGGGATTGGCTCCCACGCACTGACGCTCCTTCTTCCTTGGAGAATGTGATGTGAGAGAAGGAAAGCCCACACGGAGGAGGTGGCCGCGAGCACTGGCGGTGATGCAAGGCTCCGCTGCACTCGGGATTGGCTCCCACGCACTGATGCTCTTTCTTCCTTGGAGACTGTGATGTGAGAGAAGGAAAGCCCACACGGAGGAGAGGCAAGGATGCCCTGGAATCCTTTGGGCCTGTGAACTACACGTGGTCAAGAGCTTCTGACTTGAAATGATAACTCAGGGGAGGAGAGGTGGGGAATGAAGAAGAGACCGTCTAGAAGTCTCTTCTTAATGGAAATGCTTTCTGCCTGTAATCTGAAACACGTGTTCTCCCAGACTGGGAAACCGGCCTGAAAGACTTCTTCACAAAAGGACCTAGGGTGTGACGCACCCGGAGGGACCCATTGAAAGGGGGAGGAAAACAGCTGGGTGAGGAGCTGGCAGCTGTCTGGAAGGAAAGAACAAAAGGCAAGCAGCTCTCATGTGGCAGGTTCCCAGGAGAGACCCCTTTCCAGGAATTAAAAATTCTAAATAATGTTGAGAATATTTAAAAAAAATCAAAAAGACTGTAGACTTTTTTTAGGGAGTTCCACAATTCTGAGAGCGACCAATGGCTGGCAACAGCTATTCCACATCCAGAAAAGACCCGGTGCCCACATAGATGCCTATATTTTAGAGTTAATAATGCTTTCTACCTTGGAGAACTTTTTTAATTGAGTTGAGCTGAGCTATAAAGGTAAGGAGGCTATTCCAGACGATGCTCATGTTCCCAAACACTAAGAATACTTCTTGTAGCTTTTTGCCAAACACCCTCTTAGGCTTTGTCCTCCTTATGCAGAACATACCATTCAACTCTAAAACACCTAGGCGGCAGAGAAGCTCATACCCCAGCTCTAGACTCTACACTGCTCTACTTCTTTGCCGCCTAGGAGTCGAGTTTATATTGGGTGACAGAGAGTGAGTATTCCATGGCTCTTAGCTGCTGTTACCACCTTTAGAAATCAGACTAGATCCTAGAGTGGTAGTATACACCTGCAATTCAGACATTCAAAGGATGGAGGGTAGAGGGTAGGGAGGTTCACAACCACCTCTGGTGTAATAGTTAATGTTAATTGTCCACGTGGCAGAATCTAGAATCACCTGGGAGATGGCTCTCTGGGCATGCCTTTGTGAAATTATCTTGGTTTCACTAATTGGGGTGGGATGATCCATCCACCGAGGGTGGTAGGTGGTGCCATTCCCTGCCTGGGTCCCTAGACCACAGAGGTGGGGAAGAGAAGCTGAGCTGCAGCAAGCATTCCTCACTCCCTTGCTCCACGAACAGTGGATGTCATGTGAACAGCTGATCCACTTTCCCGCTGCCTTCACTTGCCTAGCATGACAAACTATGCCTTGAACTGTGAGGAAGAACCAAACCCTTGCCCCCTTAAGTTGCCTGTATCACACAAACAGGAAAAGAAACTAAGACATTTGGTTACATGGCAAGTTTGGGCTCCATGTGACCCTGGCTCACCCTACCCTGCTCTTATCCACACCAGATTTGTGACTTTTGATTTAGTGAGCGCAAAACTTTTCAAGAATGTTAATCCAAACCACTGAAGGCTGTTTTCTTCACGAACAGATTAGTAGATGCTGGCGCCCCTCTTGGTGTGTGCCATTAACATCAGGCGCAGGGATAAAGATAATGCTGAGCAAGCAAATCACACAAATCCTTAATACCATTCCCTTGTAGATGAGAGGAGATTGATTCCCACTGTGGAGATGTGAGGCACTGCTGAGGAAGTTCTAGGTACATGTTCGTAGCTGAATACCAATTAACAGCAACAATGAGTTCGTACCCTCGGGACTCCTCCCAAAACTGGGTCCTCTTCTCTTGAGTATAAGATTTGATGCAACAATTTTGTACAACTTGAAGAGCATTGTATTTTCTTAAAGGAGCTGCCCTCACCCTTCCTTCGACTTCCCATTTCTTGCAGGAATTCATCAACACTCATCTCTAACCCATGCCAGTGACAGATTTATGGATGTACACAGCAACCCTAAAAGCCTGGCTTTGCCAACTGGATGTGAGATGACGTTTTCCTTGCTGGGAATGGCTACCTGTGTGAACTTGCTACCCTGAAGGCTTCTAGGAAATGCTAGGATATCCTACTCTTTGGGCTGCCATTCTGAACCATCACTGCTCCAGGAACTCCCTCTAACAACACCGATTTTCTATTTAGGGGGGCTTCAGCTACATAATTTGCATTTTGGCACTGCCATTTGCCTGGCTCCTTGCCAACAAGGCTGGCAGTACGGGACTCACGTCATCGCCTCACTTGCTTACTCCGTCTTGGCAAGACCAATGCCATATTGTTGGGAAAGTGGAGTTAATTGGTATTTCTGGGAGTGTTTAGTTAACTCACCCCACCTTAGTTTTAAGTTGGTTAAGAAAAAAAAAAAGTGAAGCCTTGTCCTTTCCAAAAGCCACAGTAAATAAATGATGAGGAAGTACTCCAAAAGGCACATGGCAGGTCCTCTGGCTTGCCTTTTCTCTCCTCTTTTTCTTTCCAATGACTTTGGGGAGGTTTGGGCACTGATCCTGCACACACAATACACTTCTTGTTCTTCTTTTCTCTGCAGAGCAGCCGTGAATAGCTCTGTCTAAAATTATAAGTAGGGGCAGCCCCGGGCTGCAAGAGATCAGAGCTCTCATGCTGGGCTTCAACAAAGACCCTGCTCTTTCCCAACAATTAGCCCAGCAAAAAAGGACATCTATCTCCCTCTATTAAACCCACCAC
This sequence comes from Bramus lutescens, assembly GCA_001685075.1. Lineage (NCBI taxonomy): Eukaryota > Metazoa > Chordata > Mammalia > Rodentia > Cricetidae > Bramus > Bramus lutescens. The sequence continues at coordinate 71,665 of LOEQ01002040.1, read as the reverse complement.
GTGCCTTCAAGTCTGCCCATTGTAAAGCTAATTAAATAACACGCCTCTCTCCCCATGCAGGTCTCCTGATTAGTTTCTCTCAGCCAGAAACTTCTGCAAAGAGCCTGGAGATAGACAATCCAATCTTCTGCTTCTCAGAAGTCCCACCCCCGCATCACCAATTAGCCGTAGCCCTTGAGAAGAAACCCTTATCAATATGGTGGAATTCATGCGCGGTCCCATTTCCCCCACAGTTCACACTCCAGTCATTCCCAGCCTGACAGCATAGACCTAACTGACATTCTTATTCAGGAAGGAAAAGGTTTCTAGTACTTTGTGGTCTTTGGGGAGCATCTACCCATATCCCAGCCACTGGAATGAAGCATGGGTGAAAGACTTAGACAGGGCCAAAGGAAGATGTACTCAAGGAGTCTTGGGCTGCTGTCCCTTTGTACTGGGAGGCCCAGTAAAAGGCAGGCACAGCCTTCCAGGAAAGGCATTACATACAAAGGAAAGGTGGGATACAAGCAAATGTTTCCACCAGCTCTTGTTAAACATCATGTAGAAATAATGAGGCGCTGCCTACAGCCAGGCAGGCAGAGGCCCACTTGTCATCCTGTCTCCCCTTCGGTGTCATTTCTCTCTCTTTTCCATAGAAGGCCCTTGCTGTCTAGCTAGCAACCCCAGACTTTTGGGAATCTAGGATTATACACTTTAATGCATTTTTTTTTACAAGCCCTCGTCTTGTTTCCACTACACTGACAAGACTGATCAGCAAATGTTCCCTCCCATACAAGGTTTTCAGGGTTTTCCCTGCTGAAATCAGTCGTTTCCTCCTCTGGGATCTCAGGACAGGCAGCCTTCAAGTGTGTCCATGCAGGCTGCTGATGGAGCAATTGCTACATTTGCTACATTACTGAAGGTAATCTGAGCCCCTGCCCTTCCCAACTGCTGGAACCACATTGAACTAAAATTTTAATTTCCAGCTTAAAACACAATGACGTCGACATAGCAAATACCTGATAATGGTTGGAAAAACTACAAAAATGAAGAAAGAAAGAAAGAAAGAAAGAAAGAAAGAAAGAAAGAAAGAAAGNNNNAAAGAAAGAAAGAAAGAAAGAAAGAAAGAAAGAAAGAAAGAAAGAAAAACTATTTTATGTTGAATATGGCGGCTGCTACGGCTGGCTCCCCTCTCTCCACTCTCCATTCCCCTCCACTTCTCTCCACATTGCCTGGCTCAGTCTGGTCATGTCCACTCTGGGCTCTCCCAGATATTCTTACCTCTGCCTATGCTTTCCCTTTATCTGCAATAAACTTTCTCCTCCACCATACGAAGGGGTAGTGTGTGTGTTTGTGTGTGTGAGTGTGTTCCTGCCCATACACACCCACATATACAACTTCTGAAATAAAAACAGGAAGGAGACAAGGCTAAGCATTCCCAGGCCTACTGAATGGCTCTATCCCTGGGATTTTCATGCCAGCTCCTGGGCTTAAAACTTCTTTCTTGATTTTTTTTTTGGGGGGGGGACTTAAGAAAAAAAATCTTTCCTTCCAACTGCTTTTAAGAAAAGTCACCCCAGGTGCCATCACAACACATGGGATGCAGAGGTAAGGAGGGTTGCCCAGGTGAAGGACAGGGCCAGTGAGAAGGCTGAGGGTACTTGTTGACGAGTCACATAACCTGAGCTCGATTCCCAGATCCCACACAGGGTAAGGACAGAACCAACTTCCGCAGGTTGTCCTCTGGCCTCCACCGGCTCACTGTGGCACATGTGCACACACACCCCCCACCACACACACATACTAAATAGTGAGGGGGGGTCAGCCTGAACTATGGAGAGAGACAGCTCAAAACAGAAGAAAAAGAAGGAGGTGGTGGAGGAGAAGAGGAGGGGAGGAGAAAAGGAAGAGAGGAGGGAAGAGGAGGAGGAAGGGAGGAAGAGAGGAGGACTCCCCATTCATCTTCTTAGATGCCCCACACAAGTGAGCAGATGACTACCTTTTGAAGCACCCTGCAATTCAAATCTCCCAGGAAATAGTTATGAGCCTCAAACTCAATAGAAGAGGAAGTACCATAAGGTGGATTTCTGATGGTCAAATCCCTCACATTCAAAATCAGCCATAATAATCTGCAGAAGCCACTACCTGAGGGTTTTTGCGTGGCTTCGTTTCTAGGCATGATGCCACGCACTATCATTTTCTTTGCTCACTATCTATCATCAGAGTCCAAGCTCCTAAAAATGCATGCTTTCTAATATTTATGGATATGTTCATGTAGGAAACCAGGAATACTCAGATAATAAATAATAATAGCAAAGGAGGTTGTAACCTCCGACCTGAGACTATGGGGAAGAAGCACCGTGGTTTGCTTGGCTTTCCTTTGTTCCAGCAAGCAGCCTGTGTGCTAAAGCAGAATGCCCACTTTGCAATGATCATAATGGTCTGAAATCTTCAGATCAGCTCCTGACTGGCCATAAGCTGTTCTTTTACCCGCCTCTACCACACCGAAGCGCCTTCTATCCTCAGAGATTCCTAAAGGGAAACTAATGTAAGATCTTTCTGACATATTGAAAATATGATGATAAATACAGGCAAAAAGGTCTGCATTTTCCTATAGATTTGTCTCCTCAAGATAGGCTTGGCATGAATATAAAACAACCCCTGAATAGCGAGCCTGGAAAAGCCACACCTGCTAATTTGTCAAGGGTGTATCAAGTAGCCTGTACTACACGAATGAACTGCTGATAAAAAAAGAAAAACAGAAATCATGGGTGCATGAGAAATATTGTAAATGAGTATAAATATGAGTGCCATTGTATTAATCAAAACAAAATAGCAAGTGGATATAATCAATGGATTTTAATCAAAGGGTCTAGAAGTTTAGAAGAAATTTATATCGCAAGTGTGCCCTGTCAGAGTTATTGGATACAAGAATTAAGTACATAGGATAACCACAGTATCATGTAAGGTGTCAGAGATTAGCATTTGTTATGTGAGTTAGAAATGTCTGTTTTCTGAAAATAGCTGAAATTCTGAGCAATGTTAAAAGGCTTATCAAGACACACAAGACACCTCTCATTAGGAAGAAGTGCTCAGAATTTGCTAGTAGACTAACAGTTCTTGTCAATACATTCTAGGTAGCAGGTGGTTTAAGCAATGCTTCCAATTGAGCTAGCCATATAATTCCACAACCAGGATCCCTCACTAGGAAATACTTGTTTCGTGCTATAGTCACGCTAACTTTCTGGATCAAACCTCAGCACCGAATATGAATTGGCATCTCTCCTTTCCTTGGACTGAAGTCAGGGGGACAGTGCTGGTCTAGCATGGAAGCTCAAAGAGCATTTCAACCCACTTCTTAGCACAGCATCTCAGAGACACCCAAGAGGAGGAGACGCATCCCAGGCTCTCCATATGTACCATCTCTCAGGGTGGAGATGCTCTTTCCTATGCTTTGTAGAACTCCGATCCAAGACAGCTGCGCAAACTACTGAAGACACATGTTAGTGCAGCTGTTTCAAACTGCCCCTATGTCCCATCTACCAGCTTTAACTGCAGTTTTCTCCTGCCATGTCTTTTGTCTTCTGTGGATTTCTATTAGACATACTATCACTTTCCTGCCATGAGTCAACTGCGCCATCATTTCCCCACCAATAAAATGTATATCGAGGGAGGAAAGAAGGCTCGGGGTGGCAGATGATAAGCTGTTTAGCCCGCAGTTCCTACCCATTCTTTCTTAGGAATAAGCGGAGTTGCCTTTGGAAGGTGGAGCCAGTGAAGCTCCAGGTGAGGATATATCTGACTCGGCTTGAGAATGACCTCCCAGCTGCCGAGTAGGAGAAGCTGAGGGAGGACTCAGATCCCTCCCGTGGAAACTAGGGGGCGAGGGAAACTGACATGGGTTAAAGCTCTGCATCCTGTGTTTGGTGTCTATTGTGCATCTCCTAAAGCTAGAGCGGGAAAGGATTGGAAACCCTCGCAAATGGAGCAGCCGGCCACAGCGCTGGTCTTACTAGAGGCTTTGTTTTCATTTTGACGTGTTTCGGGGAATCCAGTACTTCATGTGTTCCAACAGACATTTCAGAATAACTGAAGCTGGAGTGAAAAATGCACAAACACTATATTCCGGGTGATGTTCCACTGTGCTAAAGCTACACATCCCAATCTTGCAAAGCCATCTGCAAGAAAGAAAGAAAGAAAAAAGGAACAACACAGGAAAGGGACTTGAGGAGCAATTTCAAGTCTACTACATGTGGACAACTTCAATAGAATAGACATTTCCACTTTCCTTAGACTCAGGATTTATCCCTCCCAAATGCCCAGATTAAATATATTAATTGTATTAATCCTCTTGTCTGTGGTTAACTTGTAGGTCCAGGATGTTTATCAGAAAACTGTTAGTGACTTTCTTTAAAATTTATCAAGTACAATATGAAATTGCCTTCAATGAGATTTATTGACTGATTCATTTGAAAAATACAAAGAAATTATACTTCAAAAGTCTGCTAGCTTTGTTGACTTCAAATAAGCCGAAGGAGCTCTGAAATGAAATATTGTTTGTTTGGGTTTCCCTGTAGCACAGGAGGGGAGCAGAGCGCACCAATTTAGATATGTGGAAATGGATAACCGTGTACATAGCTAGATTTGCAGACTGTGTCTTCTTCACAAGTCCTTTCCACCATGTTCTTTATGCTATTCCCTGTTGCTTGTGTCCCCAGCACTCACCACAAGGTTATGGAGATTCACGCTGACCTGAGCCCCAACCGGGGGTCTGACATTTAAAGTCAGTATAAACTTATGACAAATTACTATGAAAATATCGCCTTACTCAGCTGTAAAATAGAATTAATAATAACTCACAGGATTTGGGGTAAAATTCAAATAGGGTAATATATGTAAAATTTTAACTATGTCTGGCTCGATGTAAATAACAGATGGTAAGGTTTTTTTTTTCCTTTCAGTCTATATAACAAACATGCCTACACATACACCTTTCAACTCAAGCATCCTCAAATCCTAAAAATATTCATCTGTCAGAAAGAACAGTGTTTGGAGTTATTCAATGCAAATAATAATGTACGCCCTAAATCAAGAAAAATGGCATAAATGTAGTTGGCCAATGTATTTTAAATACATAGAATAGCCCAGCAATGTGGAAACAATGGTATAAGATAAACAGAATAAGTGTATGCTTAAAAAGAAATTCTATCACTTATTTCACAGGACACACAACAGCTAACTGAAAATAATCAAAGGCTTAAATGAAAAAACTAAATCAATACAACTCTGCAGGAACAATAGAAAAAACTAACAACTTCACAACTTTTCACAACATACACATGAATAGATGAATTTGGGTTATATCAAAACTAAAATTCCTTTTTGTCTTGTGTCACAAGTTGTGGCATCAGGAAAGACAGAGAGTGACTGACATTACAGGAAGAAACACTTGCAAATTATGCTGCCAGTGAGATACCTACATCTAGGCTACTACGTACAGGAGTCCTAAAAATCAATAGTCAAAAAAATAAATAAATAAACCAGTGGAAAAGTGGGTCAAGGATTTGAATAAACAAGTTTTCACAAAAGTTATACAACTGTCTAATAAGCACATTTAAATATGCCCAGTGTTATTAATCTTAAGGAAATACAAAGCAAACCCACAGGACACCACTTCACATTCACTGTGAGAAATGTAATCCAAAAGACAGAGAAAAGCAAGTATGGTTGAGAATACAGGGAAGGTGAAATGCTCGCGTACACCTGATGGGAACGGAAAATGGGCAGCCAATAGAGCTAGCTAATTGTCTATCCCATAAACAGTTAAACAGAGACGACTGAGAAATTCTCAGCCAGGTCTATACCCAAGAGAAATGAAAACATGTTCATGCAAAAATTTGCACATGATTGTATTTATAGTAGCCACAAAGTGGAAACTACTGAAATGTCCATCAAAGGATGGGCAAATAAAATGTGGCGCAGCCATCTAGTAGGAATGTTAATGATTAGAAAGGAATGAAATACTGATTCATCCCAGAACAGGGATAAGCTTTGAAGATATTATGCTAAGGGAAAGAAGCCAGACACCAAGGGCCACATATTGTACGCCTACATTTATGTGAGTACTCAACAACAAATTCACCAAGACAGATATCAAAGCAGTCAGCACTGGCCCACAGTGGGAAAGATGAGGGACACTGGCTGTTGATGCCCTGGGATGTGTTTTTAAAAGTACAAAAGTGTTTTAAAGTTCAATTGTGACGCCAGTTGCACACTTCTAGAGATATACTAAGAAAATACTCTTTAAAAAAAAACATGTATTTTAGGGCTGGAGAGAGGGCTCAGTGGTTAAGAACACTGGTTGCTTTTCCCAGAGGACCTGGGTTCAATTCCCAGCACCCAAATGGCAGCTCACAACTGTCTGTAACTCCAGTTTCAGGGGTTCCGACACCTTTAGACAGTCTTCAATACAGGCAAAACATGAATGAACATGAAATAAAAATAATAAAGAAATTATGTTTAAAAACATGTGTTTTAAAGGAATTAACTGTATAGTACATAGTGCCCAGTAAGCTTATCTCAAATGATTATTTGATAAACAAACAACTTCAGTTTTCCAGAGGCAAAGGCAAGAGAAATAAAAGGGGAAAGAATTTCTCATCATCTAGAAAAACCTTCCCAGTGGGGTCTATGGACATCATCCTAAGACCATTTACTTAACCAAAGTTCAGTGGGAAAAAAAGTCTAACATTTCCATGACCTTCTTTTCTAAACTTCCTAAGTGGCTTAGAGAGAGGCTGCCTGGGGAACTCCAAATGGAACCTAAAAATATTATCTTCTGGCTTTATAAACATAAGGAACACTAATGAAGTGAGGGGCAGCAGACCCAGGAATGGACTATCTCATTCAGGTTGGGAGGCAGGGTGTGGGGGTTGGGGAGGCTCAACATATCCCTGAAGGCAGGCAAAAGGGCCAAGGGGAGGGGGGTAGACTTGGCCAAGGAGGTGAAAATCAACACAGGGTAGAAAGAAAAGAATAACAGTGATCTAGGATACATAAAGCAGAACCCGGGTGACCACTATTCTAAACACCAGTAAAACAAGCCCTTCGTGAGCCAGACTGTCCAAGTTTGGAGGGGGAGACTGCTCCACGGACAATCGCCCGGGGCCCTCACTTGCACGTCACTTGGAGGCTCCATTGAGAAACATACTGTGCCGGTCCTCCCTTCTGTGGCATAAACATTTCTCATCCTTCTCTCCTCCCTAGAGCTCATGAGACACTGCCCAGCAGGCTTGTGTCTGCCGGAGTTCTCTATCAAGTCATGTCATAGACCCTGAGATCTTTCAAGAGAGTCCCTTTACCCTGCAGCCCCAGCACCTTTGGACAAATCCATGTAAACACACACGGATGGCAAAATAGTTCTCCCAGTTCCTTCCTCTACTGTCCTGCCCAGGAGGAAGTCAATAATTTCCTTCTTAACCTTAAATCAGTTTTCTGCAACTAAGAAACCAATAGAGCCGTAACTGGCGCACAGGTTTAAATAAGGACAGAGCCAGTTTTCTAACGATGAATTTACCAAGAAAAAACAGTAGACAGAAGATTAAGGCCTGGAGGCAGGGGGACACGCGACAACACTGGCCGGTAACCCAGGGACCTGTGTGTCACCTAGGTGATTATTCACAGAAAAAAAGACCCAGGGAAACACCTCCAAGTATTAAAAAGCTCAGAAGATACGACTAGGTTACTTTTCCTACTATTCTTTAATTTGTAAATCATCTTCAGAAAGGCATGTTGTTTTCACAGTGACTACTTTAAACCATGTGGGTGTGAAAGCTAATAAGCCACAGCCAGGCAGAGGTCAAAGACTGCCTTAGAAACAGCCAACCAGCATGGGCTCTCCCTACTCTGTCCTTCAAAACTTCTACTTGGGTTATAGAGATGGGGAAAGTATTGTCCTCTGTCTGACCACTAGCCCATGGATACTGGACACCCCACCTGGAAGGCATAAAAGGACTGAGTGACCAATACTAAAAGTAGGGACAGAATCCCAATGCAAAGCATTCTGACCAAGACCCCTACCAGGTCGTTCCAACAATCAACACAACCAGCCAGTATTTCCTTTTTTCCTTGTAAGCAGAATGAAAGGAGTAATCTGGACTCGATGGCTTTCCTTCCTACCGATCTGCTCTTCGCACTTGAGTTTCCTAACACACCCCCATAAGATTCTTTTTTAAAAGTTTACATCTTCTGTGAAAGAATCAATCCGATAGATAACACTAAAAACTTATTTCAGCCCCTACTGAAATATCCTTTGAAAAACGGTATTCTGAAAGATATTTGAGAGGAAGTAACTCACAAACTCCTCTAATAAATAATTTCAAATTCCAGTTTCCTCCTAGCTAATGTAAATTTCCCTCCCCATTTATTACCATGTTTTTCTGATGCTAGGAGTTAAACTTATACTCATATTTAACGTTAATTGGTTTTACTTAATTCCAATTCACTGAATACCTGAGCTCAATTTCTGTAAAAAGTAGTAAAACAATTTTTAAAACTGAAAAAGTAAATAAAGGAAGATCTGTGAATATTTGGTATCTTATTCTGTTTGTGTTGTAATAAAATACTGGAAGCTAGCTAAGTAGTCAAGGAAAGAGGTTTATTTAGTACACAGCGCCAGAGCAAAGGGCAGCCACCAACATTCACTCTGCTCTAGTAAGGTCCTCCTGGCAAAGAAGACAACACTGGGGGAAACATGAGGAGCAGAGAGGAGGGCCATGCGGAAGACAGGAAAAAGGGAATCCAGGGAGTTGTCTCCCTTCGGACGCACTTTTCCTGGGAGTCACAACACTCTCCTGAGAACAACACCAACTAAGGATCAAATGACTTCACACCAGAGTCCTCTCTGCAGAAGGGGGGCTGGTTCCAGCCTGTGGAACTTCAGGAACATTATCAAACCACCATAGCACCAGCTACAGTGTGGATGGCACAGGAAACGGACATAACCTGCATTGTACTATATGTTAGAATGGCCTTTCTCCTTCCCTGTGAATTTTATTTTAAAAAAAATTGGAGAAACTCCTTGGAATAAAAATAGAGAACAAAACAAAAAATGTTCCATCAAATTCATAAAAAAAAAACCTGTAAGATCAGAAAGGAATCCTGAAAGAGCATATGGGAAAGCAATTGTTTACTGAGAAAAAAAAATGGAATTTCCCTCCTCCATCACCCACTCAGTATGGCTGAGAGCCGCTGCCAGCCCTGGGGAATGAGGCAAGTGTGCTGCACCCAGAGCCCAGCCCTTCTCGCTGTCTTCCCCCAGCCCCCAGCTCTACTCTCACACATGTCGATTCTATTCTTTGCCAGGCACTCGCTGCAGCTCCCTGCTCCAGAGCCACAGCCCTCCATCACATTGAGTTTAAAATAAAGAGATGCTTTTCCTAAAGAATTCGCACACAAATAATCTCATTACCCAAGTGTTTGCATTTATACAGCAGACATCTTCTGCCAGGAGGGGAGGGGAAAAAATCACTCTACGCTCACTCACAGGGAACAGCTGCAAGGAGAGAAATGGTATTTACTTCATTGTGAAATATTCAACAATGGCTACACTGCACTTTTAAAAGCCTTTTGATAGTAAAACCCACAGGGAACGGCCCCTCCTGTGTGCTGAAAAGCAGCTTCCCCACAATTAGTCTCTTTATTCAGGTCTGAACATTCTGTGTAAACTTCAGCACGTGCTACGGACACTGTGGATGGCTTCAAGGGTATAGCCTTTCAGAAACTTTGAATACTTTCGTCCTATTCAAGGTCTCCTTCATCTGCTCACAGAGCTTTCCCGAAGTGGGTGGTGGGGAGTTGAGGGTAAGCAGCACAGGGGAATGGGACATTTAGGTGAAGAGGAAGAAAAGTCTCCGGACCCCAGCTGACTCCCAACAAAGGGATACCCACTCTCGGCACACAAGCCTTGCAAATTGCCGGGTTTGTTCATGCCCTCAAATAACCAGTGTCCAAGCAAAAGAAACCCAAGAGGTGATCCAAAAATATTTGGGACAGTGGCTCATTTCCCTGCTCTATCTCTAAGATTTTCATGGGTTTCTGGTTTGTAGGAAAGCTGACATTGTCTTATCTGGGCAGGACAGTGACATGAGTCAGAAAGGAGGAGGTGACAAGGAAGAGTGAAAACAGAACTATCCTGGTAGACAAAATTTATACAGTGAGAGAATGGGTCAGAGAGCGAATTCAGCTAATTTTTCTATCTCTCGCTCCTCTATTTTTCTTCTTCTCTCCCTCCCATCTTCCTCCAAGGAACTACAGTCCAGTTTTCCATTCTGTTTAATGGGAATAACATCACCTTGCCAGGAACAAGGCCTCAACACCCTGGAGGTGTAAAGAACGGCAACTCCCTCTCACCCAGCTCTAGAAAAGGCATTCTCTACAACATTCTAGAATAGGATTATTCAGACTCCCCTTTCAACAGAGGAGAACACGGTATCGGCATCACCATATCTGATACTTTTCTCCAAGGAGAAATTAACAGAGAAGCAAATATTCACAGGAAACTCATTGGGCTCTGCAACCGTGTCAAAAAGCAAGAGAGTCAAAAAATCATGTTCTACTGGCTTTACTGCTCAGGAAATTTAAACTCAGAGTTTTCTGTTAAAAAAGGACAAAATGCCTACCTGCTCCAGACCGGTTTGAAGTGAACGAAGCCTTTTTTTTTGTTCTCCCTTATCTCGCCTGGGCTTTCCAGGACAGCCTTCAGGCATATCTGATTTCAGATGCAGATGGCCACTTTCATTATAAAAATCCAGTACTTGGGGCTGGAGAGATGGCTCAGCGGTTAAGAGCACTGGTGGCTCTTCCAGAGGACCCTGGTTCAATTCCCGGCACCCATTCCCAGCAACCACATGGCAGCTCATAACTGTTTGTCACTCCTGCTGCAGGGGATCTGACATCCTCACATAGACAATCATGTAGGCAAAGCAGCAATGCACATAAAATAAAAATAAGCAATAACCTAGTTAATTAGAAAAAAATACTCAGCCAAGGATCATGAACCAGCCCTAAGTCTTGTTCTGCTAGGATTGTTCATCAAACATACTGATGAAAGTTGAATACACTAACATTAAACCAGGAAGGCCCACGTAGCAGGGTCTACACAGGATAATCTGAGGCCATCTCTCCCTGGATTGGAGAGATTGGAAAATTACAAGTTGTGTAAGTGAATTTATCGCAATAGACCCTGGTCAGCAGTTTCAAGGCAAGTCGGAGATCAGATATGAAGGACTAAGACTCCAGAGGACCATGTCTAGGCAGAGACAGTTGTCTGTGATTGTGTAACACTCAGCAGTTCACCTCTTAGACCCTGACTCAACAGGGAGATTGGGAGATTGCCCTGGGCACTTCTGCCACCATCCCTTCTCCTACTGGGTCAGGTGAAGGTGGTGGGCACAATCTAAGGGCCACTAGAGAGTTTTCGAGAAGCAGATTCGAGAAATTCTCAGAGATATCCTGAGTAGCACAAAATAAAGCAAAAAGATGTGTCTGGACATTGGGCAAGGGCATGATTCTTATCTCCAAGACAATGGGATGGAAACAACGTCCAGATTTAAATCCAATCTCTGGGGATCTACAAGAGCAGTAGAAAGGGATCTGCAGGAAGGAAGTTGACACCAGTGAATTCATTGCTGTTAAGCAAGATAGAGAGGCGTTTGTGCTCCCTGTCTGCTGCAGGAGACACAAAGGAACTTCTCCTCTGACGGCAGAAGATCCTAACCTCTCTGGAGTCTCAGACCATTCGGAGAAAGAGAGGAGAGCAAACTCCTTGCATCTAATATTTTTAGCAACATCACGCTTTTCTAAAAATCAGTTCTGATAAAACAAACAAACAATAAAACCAAGACAATCCCCCCCCCTTCAATTTCTTGACAATCAGCAGGCCTAATACCTGGCAGAATGCTGTCAGGGTTGATGATATACTAGCAGGGCATCCAGTAGAAGGCCCAGGCAGTTAGGACCTGGTTCTGTACATGTTTAAATCATGGATGTTTTTGCTCCCGAGCATCACTTGACAAAGTTTACCGAGGAGAGGTTCTGACTTGCAAAGGAAGTAGCTTTGGAGGTTGGGGGTTAAATCCCACCTGAAAGGATGAATACAGGTTATGGACTTCAGTTTTATTAAAAAGTAAGAATTTTCAAAGGCTGTGAACAAGTCTTAGTAGGATTCCAGGAATAGGAAGAGCTGATCCCTATAAAAATGCATAGTGAGGCAGAGAAGAGAGGACCAGCTAGCTCTCCAGACAGTGAGATAGGGCAGGGTCTGAACTGAAAGGCAGAGGCCAAGCACAGGGGCGAGCTCTGAGGGCCAAAGGCTGCCTACACATCAGGGGATAGGTGATCTCTCCCATAGTGCAATTAGGCCTCCTGTTTGACACCTGACTTCTGCCCCATAAGATATTTATGTTATCTGGACAGACAGCAAGGGGGTAAATGAAGGAACGTAGACTCTGAAGGCCATTAGTAGGGGAAGAACTAGACGAAGGGTAAGGAGGTAGGAGATGGGAGAAAGGAAGGGATGGAGGGAGGCAGGCAGGCAGACAGGCTGGCTGGCTGGATGGCCTTGCATTCACAGAAGTCTGTAAAATCTTGAATTGGTTTTCTCTCTGAATCCATGCCTGGTCCTTGGTCATTTCCACATTCAATCTGCTTGTTTATTTGTTTCCTGTCTCACAGTAATTTTGTGAGGTTGGCACTCCGATATTATAAATTAAGAAACTGAAGTTCGCAAAGGTTCCGTGGTTTGTCTGTTGATTGCAGGTCTAAAGAGCTGGGCCCTGGAAGTTAGGCTGGTTCTTTGCAAACTGCAAGGACTGAGCAGGGAGGGGTAGGTGACCTGCTGGCTCGCCCACCTATCTCAAACTCCCACTAGCCTCTTGCAAACTAAATCTAAGTCCAAAATCTCATCTGCTCCAACCGTTTATTTCTTAAACAGATGTGCCACCACAAACCAAAGGGACAGCAGGCAGGCCAGGCAGTCCACGCCTCTCCCCCTTCCAGAGTCAGCTTTGCAGCTGCCAAGCCTAGGCCAGGGCGCCCCATGTTGGGACGGGTGGCTGGGGCCCTGCCTGGCTGGCAGTGCCGGGGTTAACCCGGCAGCCCTGCGGAGCAAAGATTTCTGTTTTATTTCAGCGGGGGAAGTGTGTGCTGCCTGATTAGCTGGATGGTTTCCTCTTTTCCCATAACCTCCAGACCCCCATGGCCCAAGTGTTTACTCTCTGAAATAAAAAATCTGCTGGTGTTTTTCTTTTTGTGTGCTCGTGTATTTTGGGAGGATTGCAGAGGAGGAAGGCGGGGTCGGGGTGAGGGACCAGCCTGGGGGAAGGGAGGGCGCAGCCTCCAGCTGCAGAAGCTGCAGCTCGGGAGGAAAGCAACTTCTTAACGAGGGAGCTGGTCTCTTGCTCTGGCAGCTATAAACACACTGAACATCTGGAGGCAGGGAGTCTCTCCCGGCCAGACGTGAGCACCACAGGCTGTCCCTGCTCGGCCGTCCCCACCCCCTCGGCTCTCACACCCCCTCTCGGCTCAGCTCAGCTCCAGCCTTCTCACATCATCCGCCCACCGGACCACTTCCATTCACAGAGATCCGCAGCGCCGGCCCGCTAGCAGCCCGGCCCGCGGGAGCAGAGAGGAGACGG